>JAMKCH010032018.1:0-16759 GCA_023653785.1 Ophioderma brevispina | reverse complement strand
TCAATTAAATATCCCCATAAAAAAACCATGCGTGAAAACAGAACATACTAATCATCATCTTATTAATAAAGACGGCGAATTCGGCTTATGCACTTTAGGTGTGATTAGTAAGAATTCCAAATATGCAACAAAAAATGGGGTTCGACAAATATGGGGGCTGCTTTCTGGAAATGTCCTCGTCTCTGTAAGAACCATTTTAAGCAGTGGCAACAAAATTTTCACGACTGACAAAGGTAGGAGTATGCAAAAACAGCTATTTACTACTGTCAAACAACCAGAAATTCATTTGCAAGAACCTTGCTGTTATTGGCCTAATTCAAGTCCAGATTTTTAAAGTTATGTATATCAGAGAAGAGTAAGGAGCGGAGGTTGTTATTCGCTTCGAGGCTTGCGAAGATAAGCTTGTTTTATCAAGTCAAACCGTTAGGTGATACCCCATCCCATTTTGTTACACTATGTATCACAAACTTCAATCACTTGAAAGGGGCCCTTCCCGGGATCTGTGCGTCCGCTCCACACTCGATCGATCGCAATGGTATAGTTACTGGATGAAATGAAAAACAGAGCGTGACAAGTGCAACAGTGTTTCTAGAGGTTATTTTCTAACAAGCATTTACCCTTACTTCTGGGTTTGCAAACAGTCGATTCCGTGTCTTGAGGCGATTGTTTAACTTTCAAAAAGAGGAATTATTTCATCGAAACCATCCCATCCAAAATTGGACCCAAAAATTTTCGATTACTTATGAACGTTTGAAATAGTGAATCATAGGCCAATTTTGTAAGGTATAATTGGACGAAGTCGGATGAGATATGTCATGGTTTTTATTGTTACCATTCTCTAAAGTTCCGATCATTTCCTGTGAATGACCACGTGGAATACGAAGGCGATACTGCATTTTATCCAAATTCAGCGATCTTTTGGTGACAAGAAGCGACAAAAATTTTTGTAGTGGAGATGAAGCTTGGCATCGGCCCTATTTGATTTTTGGTTTTTTTTCGGTTATTATTGTATGCGCTATACAAATTCAAGCCCGGATTCAAGTTTAGGCTTTACTCGGCAATTGTAGTAGGCTACAAGTAGGGCCTACAAAATGGTTTTTCCGGGGGCATTTTTCTGAGACCAATATGGTACAGGGTATATAAAAGTTGTGAATTTAGCTATAGATTATGAGGACTATCAAGTACGTGGGATTATTTATAATATCTAAGGCCTATTACTTAAATGCATTATGCAGCTGCATGTAAAATAAATTGTAAAATATAGAAAATGTTGTCTGGGTACAAAGTGATCTTGGGCGTTTATTTTTCTAGTATGTGTTCTTATAGGCCCAAAAATCTCCCAAATTCTGCACTATTTTTTACAAGTATATAGTTAATTAGATTTACACCACGGAGTTTATGCTAATAAAACTTAAAAGGTGAAATGTTCACCGATTTCTTTTTTTTTTTTTTACTTTCATGCATGTTTCACAGCGGGTTTTAGACATTTTATTTACGCATCGTTTTTAGATTATCAACAGTTAAAAATTATCCCACCCAATCAGGCACTTAAAACTGGGGGTCTCAATACACAATGACATTACGGGTATATTGGTATAAAGATTGGAATTTGATAAATTCGAAATGGAATCCCATTTCACTCGGGATCGCAGCTGCCGGCGGGCAGTTGGCCCACATCCCCCGGCAGAGTCACTGTGCGTTTTGCGGGGCATTTCGCACATGCATAACAAAACTCACTTCTGCCGATCTTTGTCTATATCGGTTCATGAATTTATGATTAAATCCTTCATCAACAAAAGCGGCATAGTAGTATGCTTTAGAGTTAGAGCCGTCCTTATTTTCCCCTATTTTTCAGTGGAACGTGAGAACTACAGAAGTTTGAAATGAGCAGCAGTGCTGCATGCTGGGGTTTGTTGTTTACATTGGAAAACCTATAATGTGCGCATAGCGCCATGCACGACCTCTGACCAAGCGATCTAAGCTTCCGCGGGGACTTTGTGACTTAATCCTAATTGGGGTACTGAAAGTTCAATAGCGGAACCCCGCGGTCGCACATATATAGTCTTGAAGTGCCGGCAATACAACCTCTTCTTACATACTTCTTGGTTTATATTGACCACTTGATAGAGATCTGTGTAAAGGCAGATTTTAAGAAATCAAGAGCACCAATGGTGCTGAAGTTCATAAGAAAAGTGTGTTAGAGTTGAGTGAGATGGATTGGTGGTGTTGTGCTTTTGGGTTTGGTTAGATTTTTTGTGATCAAGTCTTGTGGATTTAGCAATTAAGTGTTGGGGCTGGTGGAAGGTCATTCAAAGATTGGTTTTTTGTTAACTTGAATTTCTTTATGGACTTTGTAAGGGTATGTAACCTTTGTGTCTCATTTTTTATGAAGAGTGTTTTTCATGGATAATCACTGATGTTTACCTTATTTGACCTGTGCTGTTGAATTGACCTCTAATGACCTGGTCATGTAGTAGTTTATGGCATAAAGAAACACTCAAGCTCCAAGGTTTTCTGCATGACACTAATGGTCCCCTGTCAACTTGGGTTGGACAGGGGGACTATAGAAAATGCTTTGCATGGTGTGTGTGTGTGCGTTGTGTGTGTGTGGTGGTGTCCCGCAAATCATCTCTGGGGATGTAAGCAAATGTGGGTGTCCATCTTGCAACTAGATGCATCTCAAGGTAGGCATGGGCTGGAGATGTAAAAGGGGTCATGGGTGAAAGGTCACAGGTAAATATATGCGTCAAAATAGAGTCAATTGGTCAAGAATAGGATATAGTTATAAGCCTTGGAAGATGTATCTTTTGATATAAACAAGTATGGTGTCCATATTTGCACCATCGATGTCAACAAGTAGAGGGTGGATGATTCGAAGGTGGGCATGTGCAGGGGTCAAAAGGTCAAATGTGGATCAAATATGGAGAATGGCCCATAAAGCTTGTTGGCATTGTGGTGGATGAGGAAAACGGGTGGGTGTGGTCAACATTCAGTGCCGAAAAAATTTGAAGGTAATGTGGGGTCAATCAACGTCAAATGGGATAATACTGCTATAACCCTTGTCAATGTGGTAGGATGATGATGTGGTTTGGGGGGTTTTGGTTTTAAAAAAAGATTTAAATGTATTTTTGAAAAATTGAAGTTCCTTTCACGGTCATGCGGGGTAATTCAAGAGTTAATGGATGTAAATTATATAGCCCTGGTCAATTGTGGTAGGATGATGAAAAACTTGGTGGGTTGTGGTCAACATTCAGTGTGGAAAAAATTTGGTACGGTTCATTTCAAGGTCATTCTGGGTCATTCAAGGTCAAAGCATTAAGTAGGTGGTAGGATGGTAAAAAATTAGGGGGTGGTCAGGCCTTCAGGCCAACAAATTTGAAGTCATGAGGGGTCATCCAAGGGCAAATCAATAATTATGTCAAGTAAAATTTTATCGTTTAAACTGTTTAAACCAGGCGGTCCTTGAACATAATGCGCCTGTTGGGTATTAATGTTGTTTATGACCTTCAAAATTTTAGAAACCAAATGTTTACTACACCAAGTCTGAAATACAACTATTTGTGTGACTTATTGACTTTGGATGACACCACATGTCCTTGAACTGACCTTCAAAATTGTCGGCACTGAATGTGACCCACCTCACCGAGTTACATTGCCCAATCCATTCCAAACAGCAAAGTGTCAAGTCCACCAAGGTCACAGTTAGGTCAAGAACATGAGGGATACTACCCAAGGCCCAATGATAATGGTAAGAAAATCGATTGACATATGTGGATGCACCAAGCAGGGTACAATTTGACATTGTAAGGTCACAAAAGGTCAAAAATGGTCAAATATGGCCACCGACACCTGGCGGCAGTGATCGGGTGGGTAATTAGGCGGTGAGCTCGGGTCGATGGGTGGTGGGGCGAGGGTTGATATGTGGGATGTCCAAGCATGTTATAATTCTGACCATTTAAGGTCACACGAGGTCAAAGCGTCATATGCATCACCCACATGCGGGGACACTATGCAAGGGCCATTTTATCTAAGTTGCATAGAAATCGATCGGCATAGGTGGATACACCCCAGCGATTTTATAATTCTGACCATTTTAAGGGTCACACAAGGCCAAAAAGGTCATAAGACATCACCAAAATGGGCGACATTACCCCTAGAGGCATTGCCAACTAAGTGTTATGAAAATCGTTTGACTTATGTGAATACGCCAAGCAAGTGTGGGTTTTATAAGGTGGTTCATTAAGGTAACACAAGGTCACATGAGGTCATCACACATGTGGACACTACCCAAGGCTAATGTATCCAAAGTGTCTGAAAACATCGATCAAAACCATATGGGCATGATACACCAAGCAAGTTTATTTTTTATAATTTGATCATTTTAAGATCACACAAGGTCACCAAAAAAATGGGACTTACCCACGGGCAATGTATCAAGTGTCATGGAAATAAGGGACATGTGAATATAACCAGGGTAATTTCGTTGTTATTTCGACCAATATATTTTTGGGAAATGACCTCTAAGGACTACTATAAGACTTTGACCTCCCACTCGTGAGAAGGGAAGGGGGGGGGGGGGGGGGACCCTACAAGGACCATTAATGCAAGTGACTAAAAGTGTGCATGTAGGCCTAGGTGGAAAACAGTGGACACGTACATGCCAACTTTGGAATACAATTTCAGTATTCAGAGAACAAAAATCAGTATTTGGACCACAATTCAATATTGTGCGAATTGTCAAATTTTGGGCCTAAAGTTTCCCCTTTTATCCGGCCCTGTAGTAGAAATTGTCAGTGCAGAAGTGACAGGCTCATTGCGCACCCAAAAGCTGTTTTTTTTAAGGACATGAAAAATTTAATGAAAAAGTCTAAACTTTAAAGGCCTCATAACTTGTGAAACTGAAAACTAAGCTCCATATGTACAAATGAACTGCATCAGTGAGATAGAGCTCTTTAAATAAAAGTGTTTCCAGAAAAAATGGACAGAGCTGCACTGTCTGACAGCCCCATTTACGGAAAATGTCAGTCAGGAACTAAGTCATTCAGGGAGTTTTTTTTTTGTTAAAATTAAACAGTCTAACCTTTCTAAAGCTTGACAACTTAACAACAAAACTATTATACTATAAGCCACTAAGGTTTTAGGTCTAACTTTGCACCATTGCAGTTAAAATAGGTAATCAAAATGCTTCAGAGGACATTTTGCATACAGCAGTTAAATGTTAACAAATATTGATGAAGGTGCCCATCGAAGTCGGGGAGAAAGAAAAAAATGTCGGAAAAATATTTAAAATACTTTGAAAGATGAAAATCTTTCAATTCCATTCCTTTTATTCATTTTGGAAGATGCCCTCTTTCCTTAACTTTTACTGTTCTGTATTTACTTATTTTCTTTCTTTTATAAACCTTTCTTTTTATTTAGTAAGCGACTAGTTTCCGTATGTTTTGCGGGAAAAACGTACGTCCGTATTTCGTATCATTTTCCGATACAAAATACGAAAAATCGTACTAGTAGGCATGTCGGCAGCGCGCAAGTGTGTTTGGGGGTGGTTAACATTTTTAATACAGACAGAAAAAGAATCACAGACTCGCTAAATCAGGCTTTAGGGTCTAACAAAAAATGTTCACATGGGAATGTTCTTTAAAATGCATGTAGCACTCATGTTTTCCTCAAAACCATCATGCTTTAATTGCCCACCCTGCGCAGCGTTACTAAAAACATTCGAGTTGGCTCATCTGCATGACTGGAAAATTTCCATTTCCACCCTTTTTTATTTGTTCTCATTTATTCAGAAAACCTTTCGCTCTCTGACATTCCAGATGAAAACATGCAAGTAAAAAAACATTTCCGGTCCTCATGTTGATGAGTCTTGTCAGAACAGGAAAAATAATGGCAAAAATTTACAATCAAATACAAGGTAGACCCTTATAGGCCTAAGTTTGATTTTCCTATCGACAGTGTGTTTTTTAAGAAGACCAGAGGACAGGACTGAGTCGGGTTGTACTTTCCCAATACAGATTAATTACGTCACGGCAGGCGATTCATGTTCAGGATTAAATTACGTCAAGCAGGGAATTCCTGTCGGCACCATCATTATACGGAATAGGGGAGATCGCATTCCACTAAGTTAATTCTTCTGTTGTATTTCCACCTCATCGTAGTCTAACAATCTTAATGGTCATAAACAGCTTGTGAGATCTTTACGCTAGTTCACATTTCTTATCAGCGCTCGGTGAACTTAGTACAAATTGCGTTCCCCTCCTTCGATATTTACAAAACTGTGGATGCGGTGGCCGTGGGCTTTGTGACACTTGCGAGATAACCCGGCCATTCTAACCTATCATAGAGCTTCTGATAACTACATAGGGGGCCTATGAACAGGGCATTTTCAGTTTGTTGTCGTTACTATATACGGGTGGAGGGGGAAATACCTGATACTGCAAACTTCTTCCCTGTAAAAAAAAAGGGGAATCCCCAGGTGACGTAAACAGGAAAATCCTACAAAACATCCACGCTTTGAGAGGATATTACGCTATGTTGCGTCGTTGAGTTTTTTTTCTGAGCCGTAGGCTACATGTATGCTGCCCATTATTTATATAACCAAAAGCATTTCGGTTTCTCTGATATAGAAACAGTATGAATTTGTCGCGGACTTGCAGTAAGCAGTAATCAATATTTTTCCAAAGCCAGGTTCTATGGCCTTACGTGTCTATCCACGGGCTGTTATGGAATTACTAGTGTTGGCCTATTTGTAATTACACTGTGCCCAAGCATGAAAGGGGAGTGGCCCAACCTTGAGCAACGTTTCTCATTTCGCGGTAGTAAACGCCAAAGGGGCAGCCCCATATTGAATAAGTAATGAGGTCGAGTGATGTTGATCAACTTTTCAGGTATTAAAATGAGCACAATTTGGGGTATTTCCACAATCGCAACGACAAGACCCGATGAATGGAAAGGAACAATATTTAGGCTATGGATTTAACTAAACCTGACGAGGTCGCGCCAGGATTTTCGTACGTATTTTCATCTTGGTTATTTTTCTTATAATGAGGTCAAATGACATGATATTGTAACCCGACTTCTCAATCAGCCATCTGCATCTCTGGTGGGTAGAACAAGAGTATAATGCAAATGCAACCTGCAGGTATGAAAGGATGATACATTAGATAAAGGGGTTGAACGCTATGGGGTGTCGATTTTATAAGAGACCAAGAACAAATATTAATTCTTGCCAACCTCAATTTTGCGTAAAATAGCCATAGTAGGTGTAAATAAAGTTAATATAGAGTAACGGACATTGCTATAACCCCTCGATCCGTGAACAAGTTTATTCGAGCCTTTTGTGAAACAGGAATGGGTGTGGCTTTCCTGCTTGTCAAATAACCAATGATTCCACACCTTGTACGTTCCATACCAAAATATGCAGTCATGTTAGTACTTCACATTTAAGTTACGTTAAAATTTAAAAGTAAAACACTACATACGGGGTTAACTCAAAACACTTTAAAAATGGAGATTTGACTTAAAAAAAAAGCATCGCGATGTTAATCAAGAGATACGAGTTTTGATTTGATCAAAAATAATGTCTTTGAACCTCCAATTGAGCAGCCGATTCTGTAATTATCGACACATTTCAACCTCTTTATGCTCACACAAAATAAAAAAATTTGAGCACAATGGTTGCTGCCGAGAGAGGTCAATTTCTCATCACAACAACAATGAACGTGAGGCATCGCAGTGTCTTCAGAATATTAACGGCGTTACTCATTGTTTGAGCGGGTCGCCAGTGGTGGCATGACACAACGGAACAGTCGAAGAGCTGAATGTTTCAGATGGACATTCCCGAGGGGGGGCGATTTAAATCGAACCACATTACAAATAAAATGACACATAAACTCATTATAAACTTCAACATAAAAACTAAAATAACTTATATTAAACATAAGCTTACAATTAAAAAAAAACTAACCATATACCACACGTCCAAAAGAACACTCTTTGACAAACGCAATACACTGACACGGCCACTCCCCTCCATGTCCCTGTGAAGTAAAAATGGTATATTTCATTCACATTCGTAACCCGACCTTTACAAACTCGAGGATGAAAAAGGTGCGATCATGCCCCGGGATCAGTGAGTCGGCATGCTAGAACAGCCTGCGGCCGAACACACCATTACAAATACAAGAAGACAAATCGCCACAACTCCCTCCGAATAAAATGAGCCAAAACACTTTCACAAAGAATAATACATATCATAACAAACTAAATCTTTAATAAAATAAAAACAATACAAACTAATAATCACAAACACAAGCACACCCCGAATAAAACCTTAATGTTGCCAGACTCCACTTATAAATCAACTTGACTCCCTAAACAAACTTGTGTAACACCCTATAATGAATATTTCTGAGTACGATATTTATTACAAAACACCTGCTGCAAACTTCATACGGACGATTGCAATACATCCTTGAACCCATGGAATGTACGTAAACTAACACCAAATACACAGTGCAATCAGGCCTGATTCTGATTTTTGCTCGTGTTATTTGATTTTATATTTTATCTAGGTTCGCTATTAAAAAAAATGGCTTTCGACGGCCGCGTAGCTATTACAACAGACAATACGTGAGATGACTTCTGATATCGTGGGTACGGGGACAACTGGACAAACACAAAAAACAAAGGAAAATATACAACTTCTAGGCCAATTTTGCTTACGAAATTCATTTAGCTTGGAAGAGCACATCCACACTTTCACACGACCAATTTTGACAAAATATGCTCAATCAAGGCAACGGAGATAGGGGGGGGCCTAGGGACTTTTCGCCCGCTTGCCGAATCGGTACGATAGATTAGCTTCACTCATGAAGCTAAAATCAGGCCACAATGAAATCTCATAACATTTGCTCAGGATGCAGTTAATGGAATAATCAATCCCAATCAGTTGCCATCACTATTGGTTGTCAATACTAACAGGTATAAAATGCATGAAATGCACCTTTAAAGAACAAAATTACGCTATTCCAATAAGTTAATTGGGCATGTAATGAATCCTACAGAAATATTCTATTTGATTGCCTCTTTGAGGATTCACTTTGTGCTGTGTTGACTGTGAAGGAATGCCAGCCATCACAGCTGTTTGAAAATCTCATTTATTATGACAAAACAAGATAATAAATACATATCAATGGACCAGACCCACTTTGAAAACTAATTGGAGTTTTTTATTCCCACTAACTACATAGTTTGCTAAATTTGATTTTAATTCATGTGGCCAATATGAGTTTTCATAAAAATCTAGTGTTACACATATTTCTATGGAAAATATGCAGATAGGTGGCCTTTCACGAGAGAGGGGTCCCGTAGTTCGGCCTGATGTCGAAAAACTATTATCAGTATAATTTTGGTGTGGCCCCTTTATCAGTTGTTGTACCTATTCAACTTATGAATTCACAAAGCAAATCTGGCTAGAGAATTTGAGTTACCTGCAACAAGTAGTTTTCAAGATATGAGACTTCTTTGGGGTGAATGTTACACTTTTGATGGACACACATTTTCCCATTTTTGTCCATCAAATGTAACATTGACCTGAAAAACAGTATTTGTTGTAAAAATTTATCTGAAAACAGGATAGTTGACAACTGTCTTAATATGAATAAGTGACCCAAAATACTATACTATCAAAAAATCACATCCTCTCCCAAAAGTAGTAAAAAATCATGTTTGTTGCTAAGTGACATTTGAGGGACATATTTGTGTCCATCAAAGTATTGGTGACGTTGCAGTAAGAAAAAGGAGATTTGCGTGTTAAAAATTACATTTCTGTGCCCAAATTTACTTTTTGGAGTGTGTCTGGGCTCAGAACTTTCCAATTAAAACTGAGTAAACGGCCCCAATTAATCAGATTACTTGAAAATTACACATTGTTATGACCAAAACGGAAGATTTGGACCCTCTATGCTCAACATGAGGCTGACTATACCATGCAAATTATGACTTTTGTGGTCCTCTATGGCAAGATTCCTGCAATGGATTTTTCTGATTTTGCGAAGGTAACAGCTCTTTCATGTCCCTACTTCAGTTGTCAAAATTGTGTCGCCATTGCTTAAAATTGCTCTAAAAATAAAAGGGACAATTTGCATGGGTCAAACAGCTGTGCCATAGGTCTGATAAATACAAGAAAATGGTTAAATGATATCAGAACTTCTAAATCTTGACAGAAAAAACTCTGAACTTGTGAGTAACATTTTAGCATTAGAGGTATCACCTATTTGTGAAAATTTTGCAACAATTATCTTTGCTATTCAATGTGTGCTGAAAAGTGCTTTATGTGTTGTAAACCCAATGGATTTCCCCCTAATAAATGATACATCTATATTTGATGTATTTTAATATCAATAGTGCTTGTCACAGTAAATTGAAATTCACCTGCTGGCAACACAATAATGATAATAATTTTAAACAAATTGCACACACTGTCATAAATTGTGCTGGTCAATGGTGACTTTGGTAGATCCACATACAACAGACGTGTTTCAATAAAATTGCATTGACTGTTACATCCAGTTGAGTTTCGTAGTATATGGCTGTGGTATTTGATTTAGGGATTCAAACATGTTACAGAGTGGTTCATCACAAATCAACAACTCTGCATCCGATGCGTCCGCGTATTTTTATCCCGCTCGGGCGGCTTTTCAACAACAAAAATCTTTATGAAAACTTATTAATATCGTGTATAGAGGAACAAAATTATTCTCACAATATAAAACTAAAATGTTCCCAGTTCGACAAAAGCTTTCCGAGACTAACATGACTAATATTTTAGAAAAATTTAAAGCATAACGATAGTTTTGGTTTGTTTGTTGCTTTGCAGTTTGCAACTGGTGTACTTGCGCGTACTCAGAGTTCTAAAAGTGACGAACAGCGCGTCGACTTAAGCGTACCGCGTAAATGCACTTCCGTGAACACTGCGCCGGGCGTGACGCGCTAATTGCATACCAACTGTGGGTTGATAACGAATCAACAACGATACACTCCTGTACAAGGAGATACGGTGAGTTGTTGAAAGCTTATTTATGGCTAATGGTATTGTCATTCTTGCTATTTCTACTTCATTCTCTTCTCCAGTTTGGTTTGGGTGGGGATGTGTCTTCGAGTCTGGAAGTAGGCCCCATATCTATACCAATTTTGGCCAAAAGAGGCACCCATAGCTATACCAGAGATGCAAATTTTGGACCATATTTAATACAAATTTGACATTTGTTCCTCAAATTTTCCAACAATTTAAAGAAAATCTTGGGCAAACCCCTGATCCATTTCTATACCGAGATGGGCATGAAAAACGGGGTCATTGGCACGTCCGAGTATGGTCATTTGCGTTAAGTAACATCCCTCCCCGGCAGAGCATTCATCTTTCTTTAGCCTATGATGCTTCATACATACTTATATACTCAGCCTGAATAATTTAGAGTACAAATATAAGTGTGTTCTGGTCTGTCAAAGAGATTACTATGGCACTACAGCACACTTGTTCCTGGAGTAAATACTGCCTTGTTGCAGGATTATTATAGTCAATGAAGTTGGTACAGTCAATGAAGTTGACTGCACATTTAGGGCATTAGAGACTGCATGACTGCACATTTAGTGCATTCAAGTTCATAGTTTCTCATGTGTTAACATGGTATCAACAGATAATGTAACACTGGTAACATTAATTTTGACATTAAGAACTAAGCCTTCTGATGGAGCCTTGCATGCCCAGATCTGTTTTAATGGAACTGAATGCAAACAGGGTGGGAAACAAAGATAGTACAATTAAGTCATTGCGAGATTGCCGATTGGTCACAATGGAAGTTTAATGATTTTTTTAGCCAATCAGCAACATGGTAAGAATGGTGATAGGGCTGAAAGAGGACTAGAGATTAAATATTGGGAAGCTGCATTTCAGCTGGTTATTGGAATAATATGGTGCAATGAGCTAATCAGAAATGCTGTATGAAAGTTAGACAGCACTCAAAGGATTAAATGACTGCAAAGTGATAGAAGAGACAATTTATTCCACAAGTATTTCACTTGCCCTTTCTGTGGTACAGCTGCTATAAAATTGTTTGTGCAACATTGGGCTTTTAACAGTAATCTCACATTCACAATAACAACACAGACACATTCACATCCATGTGTCTTAGAAGGAAGTGTTCTTGAAGTGTTTGTTTCTCCTTGAGGGGATGCTGACAATTATCAGACACTCTTTTGGTGTGAAATTCATGATTTTTGTTTTTTAAAAGGTGTGTGACCCAATCAACAACTTCATCCCCCACTTTACTCCAGCAAATGAGATTGTGTATTAGAAAATAAGAAAGTTCATATTTACATGTATCAATGGGAACAAGTGCTTGACACTAAGGAATGGTAATGTTGCACATGAAATTAATGTTACACAAATGTAGAGGAATTTCAATGGAAGAAAAAATAACTAAGAGCCTAAGTCAAAATTGACAACAAAAGGTACCATAGATATTTTTTTTATCATAACATTGCCAGCTGCCAGGCGATTTATCGGCAATTTGAATTTAAGACATGTACACAGCATAGTTGAGTTGGCGTGATATCATCACAAGTCACATACAAAGCAATTTGGAGAATTAGTCGGTCAAATCTGAAGGCTCCCAAACATTTACAACCATTTCCATTCTGCTGCCAATTCATTTCATGTCTGTTCATGCCAAAACCTGCAATCCAAATTTCAAATAAAGTTAACCTGATAAAGCCTGCAGATTTCCCCCCCCCCCAAAAAAAAAGCCAGAAATCAGACGATTTCCAGTACTGGTGATCCAATTTATCAATATCTTGCCTCTAAATTCAACTCAAAAGGTCTCAACTTTGATAAAATTGGGCCAACACATATCACACCCCCAAAAGCACCCCATGATCATACTGTACTTTTGATTCAAAATCCATTGACTACACAAGCAGGATCATGACAACACATACGAAAACAAAACCTACGAGGGCGCAGCATACACAGCACAGACACATACGTGTATTATGACACACAAACAGTTCAAAGGATACTGACCGCAATTATAGAAATACTAATAAAAGCTTTCCCTTTCCCTTCAATTCCTCCCCTTCCCAACCAATCAATGTTTGGCAGTCTCATGAGTGTACAAATTAAATGGCAACGATATCAGACAGTTATTGCCCACATCTACCGTGCTCTCACTTGGGAATGATGTCTACTTACATGTTTCTCCAACAGTGAAAAACACTTCTCATGTGTACTTGATGGGTTGTCACATACTGCCTGCAAAAGTACAATTAAAAGTCATATAAATAATGCAGGAATAAAGTACACATAGGTGTTGTTATTAATTTTAAGTAACCATTTAACAAATGAACCCAAGTAATATTGTTTCCCTTCTATACTGATCAATCTCCCTTTCCCTTTGCTCCACTCTCCCTGTCTGCATCCCCTTTCCTCTCTCTCCTTACCTCCCCTCCCCACTCCCCTCACCCTCCTCTCTCTGAGTTATTCTATACATGGATTACCACTAAATAGGCAGGCCTTAAGCAAACTGATATGGGATAAGGTAGGCTCAAGAAAATGTAAGAGATGCAGTGTGAATATTTTGCATGGCAAACATGATTCTCTGCAAATGCTTGACTAGGAAATCCATTTGGACACTTTCTTGACTATTTCTTAACTTTTCTTAATTATTCCTTTATTTCAACATTAAAGAAATAATAAAGAAGAGTTTAGAAACAGTCAAGAAAGTGTCCGAATCTGGACTATATCTTAACAAAATCATTCCCACCTATTTGGTGGTAATGAAAGTAAAGATGAGTCCCATACACCCCCTATGGAAGGTGCAACTGAAATTTAGTATATACCCCTGTATTGGGGTACTGAATTCATATGGAATAAGCATAGTCAGGTCATGAGCAGTACATGGCTATCTCAAGCATTGCACATGACAACCATGCATTGATTCATGTTCTGACCATGGCTCTCCAGATGAATTCAATACCCCACATGGGAGGCATTTACCAATTGCTGTTGTGCCTTACATAAGGGGGCCAAGTAATTCGATTTGGAATAGGTCCAAATTTTGAATATCCTCAGTGTGATGCATATACATGCATTACACTTGGCTGTGATGTCATACCCTTTTCCTGGATTAACCATTTTCTGGAAATTGCATGATATAAAAGAAGGTAACTTTGTTTTTCTGTCGGCCCTTTATAAATGTTGAGTTATGACCAAATAAATAAAGTATCCTTACTTTTTGCAGCTTGATGACAAACCATAAAGTAAAAGTGTTGTTCACTTCTTTAAAATGTTTCTGTAAGATTCACAGATGTTTCTAGAGAACTTAAGGCAAAACTCTAGGTGGGGAGAGGAGAAGAGGAAGAGATGATTTTGACTTTGAAGTTCCTAATCATATGGTAAAACAACCCAATCAATTGGCGTCTACTATTTGGCTGCCTATGTCATAACATACAGCATATGTTCTTGAATGTAGGGGTACACACTATGCTCCCCCTTCTGATTGGGAAATGTCAGCGTCCGTATGTTTTGAACTTGAATTTTACCGCTTTGCTGCTGTCAAATACTTAATGTCTCCTTATGACATTTAAAGCTCATTCAATTGTCCTAGGGCTATCCAAAAAGGTGGTTGGAAACGATAACATGTTACTTGTAAGTCATTGCCAAAAGCTATCTTGAACAGGACATATTGACAATTTATGTGGCCATGCAATGATTTCCTTAATTACTTAACTCTTTCAAAATATTTTGCGATGGGAAAGTCCGATTAAATTTATTTATTAGTCGGTGATTATGGCCTGATTTAAAAGTGCCATGTGCCTATATTGTGTTGGTGCAAATCTTAAGTGACAAAATCGTTTCAGGCCTAAGATGGAAACACAAGCCAGGGCAATTTGAAGATAACAGCGTAAAGGTTGTAATTTTGTAAATCGAGCATAATATGTTTTGTTCACACAAAACCAGAGGGTAGGCCTACCCGACACATTATGGGTCCACGAACTCCTTAACTCTTTACAGCATAATCCGATAACGTAATCGTTATTTTGTTGACATTCCAAATTCAAACCAGGGAAACAAGATCAACAGTATCTGAGCTTGCTAGAGTACATCACAGCCGATCCCCGTAACAATGTTCACATTCGTTCATCACACTCAGTTTGGAGCTTCAGCGGTGACGAATATTGCCAAAGCCCCTCGACGCAAAGGAACATAACACGGCCCCATAATGCAATGGGCACACAGAACCAGCTCTGCTATGTCCGATGACGTATGAGATTGCATAGCATTGTGGCAGATAGCATTGGATGGCAAACAAAAAGTTGGTGCAATTACCCATGGCGGTGCCCTGTGGTGTCACCAATTTGCTAAGTCAGGGTTGCCAGTAAATCGAACCAATGTTCAACAGTTGGTTGCTCCGGGCATTCTCCGGGGAACTAAACAGCCCAATTTATCCGAACTTTGAGAGCTCGCCGTAACATCGCAATTAGCCGAATAAGTCAGTATAATGCGAACAAAGGTAATTTTGGAAACATGAAACAATTTCGGCCGGACCGACCTCCAAGCGGACCGCCACTAAATTAATAGTCTTCCATCCTCTTTGAGGCGGAAGATTAATGCATTGGGGGTACTCTCACAATACATATCGCGCGCGTGTGTACATACATCTGTTGAAATTCCGTAATTTTTAAAGAAAACAGATTTGCAGTAAATTTACTGAAAATCGTTTCAGAAAACAATAAAAATAAAAAACAAAAAACATAAAAAAAGTGTTATTTACGGAACTATTTCAAAAATTTCCGGCAGCAAAATTTTAAATTACGGAAATTTCTGTAAGTACACTTTTTTCCCAATATGAGACAAAATTTCTTTAAAATTACTGTCAACGTTCCGTGAAGGTGACAGAAATTCTGTAAATTTACCCTTAAAAAGTCTGGAAATTCTGCTGCCAGAAATTCACGTAAATTTACGGAAAACTTTTTAACAGGGTACGTACAAAGAATTGCTCATAACACAAAACCGCAAAGGGGGGGAAATCGGGATCAGCTCAAATTTTGAGAATAAGCTTTGCTGAAATCACGGGAAAATTCACCTTAAGGCACTGGTCGGGGTATTTTTGTTTGTTTCACGTCCATAAGGACACACTCACATTATATACAGATGATAGTGAAAGTAGATAAAACAACATTCTTACAAGAGAGGACATTAAGTGGTTTTAATAAAAAAAAACCTCTTAAAAAACACTTTTTAGACATTTTTTGAGATTTTTTCAATTTTTCATTTTTTTTTTAGATTTGTTCTCACTTTTTGTAGCCAGGGATTGCGCCGCAGGCCTATAAGTTACTAAACTAGAACAACATCATCTTTTCTACTCTTTTCGGAATAAACCTCAATACTAGACTTACAGTTTATTCCGTATAGGACAATGTACTAGTTAACAGTCAGCGGCCAAACACGGGCCGTGCGGTCATTCGATGGCACTTTATAATTCCGAAATAGTAATGTCAACCATGTGATTAACGTGTCACAGCTGAAAGTACCCTGAGACAGTTGATAAAAAAGGCACTGTGGGATGGTTTGGCCCTAGCAACGACCAAGATGGCAGGGTAAGTGGAACAGATAATTTTTTTCTGTAATTTTAATGACCGAATTTTGTGTGGTTCAGAATTTTCCGACCCCCAAAAGGTACCCATTGGGATCGAGCGCATT
>JAMKCH010032017.1:0-174461 GCA_023653785.1 Ophioderma brevispina | reverse complement strand
CAACAGATCGTCGGTGCGGGAGGATCGCCTGTGGTGGCCTGTTCGGGCCCTGGAGTACCATAAGCTCCAAACCGCTTCTCTCCGGGCTCGAACGCGGGTTTGTTTCTCACACATTAACGCTGCCCCTCATGGTCCCGCGAGTCAAGACGACGCTAGCCAGGAATGTATTTCCGTGTGGCGGTTCCCATTACGATATTTCCGGTGCGGGGCTGGTCCTCAAGGCCCGAGTCTCACCTCTGTTCGTAAGATCACTTCCTCGTGGGCTTACCACCGCGGGCTCCATCCATCGCGCCGAAATTTGTCCAAGCATGTCCCCGTGGATGGGCTTCCCACAAACGTTTTTCGTCGGTGTACTACAAGGAACGTGACCGCCACAAGAAAGCTTTGTGAGGGCTCTTCTGCAGAAACAGCACTAAAATCTACCAACAATCCACTATCTAAGTTGCCGACCATGACCCTCGCCCCGGAGTATTCCGCCTGTTAGGTGAGCATCTATGTGTTTTCAACTTTTATGATGTGCATCCCTGATGTCCCTCATATGTGTCTTTATGTTTTGGTGTCTCGTCCCCCATCCTTTGGCTGCAATCCGTGAGCCGCACCTCGGAACTAATGTTCCACCCCTACTAGTAGGAGCTGTCTTGTGTTTGATTGAAAATAATTCATGTCAACGAAGTTAATGCATGTTTCAGGAGCAACATTTGGTGGTAAAGGGAATCAGCTCAGTGTTATGATTTTAGTAAAAACTGTTATGTTTTATCAATCATTTAACTGAGCTGATTCCCTTTCCATGATTTACTTCCCACTCCTCCCTGCCCCACAACATAATAGTTCGGTACGTCCATGTGGGCTTGGGCCAAAACGGAGCTAAGGAGGAGCAATGGCCGACAGGGTGTGCCTTGGGGTCACTGGGAGGGACGGACCATTCTTTTTTGGGTGTTATTTGTATTTTGGGGCATTTCAATTCTCAGAAGGAAAATGCTTATGTTTCAGTCAACATTGGAAAGGGAATCAGGCCTCAGTTAATGATTTATAAAACTTAACAGTTTTGACTATACTAAGTATGTATTTTTTCGTTCTAATAACTGATAAAGCCTTATTAGAAAACCAAATGCCACTTCTGTGAAATGTGCCATATCATCTCATCTGAACAATATTTCTCTCAAGGAATTCAAAATTTGTAACAAAATTTACACAGTTTCCATAATTGCCGATGGTAACAACATTGGCTCATATCAAAAAAGCACAACTTGATCATCTGATCTTTAGAAATTAAGCTCTTATCTTTTGGGGATGCTGGCTGAACTTACTCCCCCCCGGCACTGGTTATTGAAAGGTGAGATCATTTAATGAGCAAACGGAGAGACTCTACAGCCAAGAACAAAACAAGTTCGTCGGCTGGGCTTCTTCATCGCTCGCGTAGGTGTAACCGTCCACATTTTATAACCACATTTTTTAAAGCTTTTTCAAGAGATTTTAATTTTTTTTGTAAACTGGTCAAGGAAAAAAAGGGAAAATTTGGCAACCAAAAATCGTCCAAAATGAAATAAAAAAAATTTTCTGCATTAGGCGACAAATAAAAACCCTGTTTTTACGGGCCCGACCTACCCTGATTTTTCAGTTTTTGCAGAATTTTTTTTTTTTAGTTTTTCCAAAAATCATGGTAAAATCAGCCGTTTTTAGTCCACAAATTTATCAATTTTGGCATTTGTTTTTATAAATTTGTTTGTAAAAAATTTCATTTTTAAATCTTGATTTTTTCATATTTTGGGCTATTTTAGGCCAAATTTTTGAGCTGCCATTTTTTTTTTAAAAAAGAAAAAAATCGCCCCACCCACCGACCCTACTCAAAAGGTCCGCTTGCCCGTAAACGTCGCCTTAGCCGCATATTTTTTTTACTTTACAAAAATGCATAGTACGTATAAGAGGGTGGGTTTTGAGCTACAGTAAGCTTAGATGAACTCTTTTCTCTTTTTTCTTTTTGACCAAGACTGGAGGTAATGGGTTACACGATATTGAAGCACTGTTTTGATTGGTTACTCCGAAGTGCCTCTATCTATTGTGTCCTGTAATAGCCAATCAACAACTTGTATGATATTGCTTGGTGTCCGTCACAAAATTCTGATTTTGCACTCATGTAAAGCTTTGTAATCAAAAATATCCACATGTGAAAGTCTAAGCTTGAGAATTATTTCTTGGTCACAAATTGTGAATTTACTATCGAAATTCAGCCTATGTTCATGAATGTTATCCTATGGGTGGGGACACCTGATAGTTTGGGAGGCGTGTACATCAGCACTAACTTTTTTGAGTTTAGCAAAGTGCTACATTAATGAAAAGTCTCCAACTGTCATAAATGGGCTTCTTTTAAAGCCTATTTATTCTTCTTTTCAAATGCATTATTTTTTTCACATATGTTGTATCCATCCGGCGTTTTAATTCAGCCAATGATCACGAAGTCAAGCTGTGAATTTTTGGGTTTATCCTGGCCAATATTTCTGATTCTGTTTGAATGTTACATGCCAGTGGGTGTTGCAACCTGGTTTGTAATCATTGTCCATGCTATGCCAAATGAAAGCTAGAATTGTGCATGTGCATCCCATGTATTATTATGCTTCAAGTCCCCTCAGCCCAGTGTTTGGGATCGGACCAGGGTCTGTGCATTGGGATCAGGCAATTTAATTTGTTTGGTCCCATGGGGCCGGGACTTCTTTGGGTTTTGTCTTACGTCCATGGCTGGGTGGAGAGGGTTCGCTATTTTAAGATGAAATATATTATGGTAGAAATTGTATGGTCAAATATTTATTTTTTATTTTTATTTTTCAATTTTGAGATAGCACGTAGATTAATGGCAGATGATAATTTTAAAGGTTGTTTCTTTAAATGTTTAAGGGGGATTGGCAGTTGGGGTGTTTAAGAAGCTAAAGCATATTTAACTTGGTGTGGAAACTAATGCGGATTTGAATCCTTCTTCAAAGAAACACCTATAACTACAGAAGTTGAAACTCAATGGCAACATGAGTGGGGGAGGGAAAATACTGTTTTCTCATTTTTTCTAAAAAATTAAAAAAAATATTTTTGCAATATTTTTAAAAGATGGTAATAATGTGGGATGTAAGGAGGTGCATCGAGAGAAATGGGCGTATTTGATTATCAAAAAAAAAATGGTGCCTAAAACCGATGTAAATTTATCCTGACAATTTTATCCACGCTAAATGTTGGAGCAAATGCAGCCAACTTTTTTTTGCAGATTTGAAGTGCTTTTTCGAAAAGATTTGAGGGAAAAGATCAATTATCCTTGGAGGTGATTTTAATTGTAATTCCTCAATCCAGATCTAGAATAAGAAGGTGGTATATTAATGAAAAACCAACGTAAGTTAATAATATTGGAGATTGCCGATACTTTTGATCTGGTGGATATTTGAGCTTTGAATCCACATGAATTTAGATTTACTTGGATGCAAAATAACCCCTTGATACATGTAGACTGGATTATTTTTTTGATAATAATAATCATTATTGAAATGTGGTTAAGGTTGATATTTTCCCAGGTATAAGGACTGATCATTCTGCTGTTTTATTAAATATTTGTTTGCAAAAGAAGCAAGATGGGGCCGAGGCCATTGGGAAATTAATAATTCCTATCTTGATGATGAGGAGTATGATGATGACTTGAGTAATAAGTTAGGTCTTTGGTTAGCACCGGATCGTTATCATGGATGATCACGTTAAAAATGGGAATGGATAAAATTCAAGATAGAAGATTTTACAATCAATATGCAAAGCAAAAGTCAAGGGAAAAGAAAGGGATATTGTGAAGTTGACCATACGTTTAATACTTTTTAGAAAAGAAAATGGGCAGCGAACTCCAAACAAGACATTTTTGCAAGAATTGACTTGTAACAGAAAATTTAGGAATTGGATGAAAAGTCTTGATGGATCATTGTACGAGCCCAGAATAAGGTAGGTCAAGAAAAAAAAAAAAAAGGTAGAAAGTAATAAATATTGCTCTTGGTTTGTAAAAAGAAATAGTAGACGAAAGCATTGTAAAAGTTGATAACTGATGATGGTTCAGTGATTTTAATCCAAATGATATTTAGAGTTGCAGGGTGATTAATTATTGAATTTGTATAATCAAATTTTGCATAATATGAGATAATCAGTGTTTTAACAAGGTAATAATATTCAACTCTTAATGAAGATGAGAAATTGATTTGTGGGGAAACTTACACATGCCGATTGTTTATAAATGTTTTAAAGTATATGCCTAGAATAAAACGCCAGGAGAAAGGGTAAGGGGAGGGGTACATTGAATATTGATGGGGCTTTGCCTATGTGAATTCTATTTTAAGATTTTGGAGTATAATAGGCAATTTGGTTGTAAAGTCTGAATTTTAGGTCCCTGGATAAAGGTGAAATGTTCCTCCCTCATCAAAGTCAAGCAGTTATTACTCTTCTTGAGAAAGAAGGGTAAAGATGAGTTATTTAAAAAATTGAGACCAATATCATTATTAAATACAGATTACAAAATGTGTAAAAATCCTGGCTATAGGCTTGTGCAAGGTTTATCCCAACTTTAATTCATAGTGATCAGAGTGGTTTTGTTAAGGGTAGATTTTATGGGGAATCGATTTCTTAGAAAGCCTTCAGATTAATGATTTTCCCTCAAATTTCACAATATTTCGGTATTTTACTTTTTGTTGATTTCGAGAAAGCGTTCGACTCTCTTGAGTGGAATTTTTTATTTAAAGCTCTTGAAACATGAATTTGGTCCGAATTTTAGAAATAGTTGTCAAAACATATATACTAACATCAGTATGTTTGTGTCATGAACAATGGTTAAGCTTAAATATTTTTTCAGTGGAAGATGTGTGAGACAAGGCGACCCTTTGAGTGCCATATTGTTTATCTGCGATGGAGTTGTTATCATGTAAAATTAGAATGAACAACAGCATAATGGGATTTTTGTCACAGATGTTTGAGATAAAACTCATCCAGTAGCTGACGACACAATGTGTATTGGCAACAGCTATCTATACAAATTTGTTGATTATTTTAGAGGATTTTGCAAACATTTCTGGGTTTAAAATTAAATGTAATAAATCACAAGCAATGTGGTTGGGTCTAAAAGGATTTTGTAATGAAAAACCCTGTTGGTATTGACTGGCCTAAAGAGCCCATAAAAGCTTTGGGTGTATTCTTTTTCATATGATAACTGTGCAAGCTGAGGCATAATAATTTTGATTTAAAATTTCAGCAGCTTAAAACAATTTAAAATATTTGAAGATCCAATAAATTGCTATGTCAGGCCAGATTCTTTTGGATTAAAACCTTGCTTTGTCACCATTTATTTATCTTGCGTCGGTTTTAGTCCAGTTCCTAATGATGTGAATGATCTCAGAATTGAAAAAAATATTTATAATTTCTTATGAATTGTGGCAAAAGGTTTTTATAAAAAGGAATACATTGATTGGGGAATATTGATGAAGGTGTCTGACAATGTTGAATATTTAATCCATGTTTAAGGCTCTTCGTATAAATGGATTCAGAGGTATAAGAATGATAATACTAGCTGCTGTATGGATCAGTTGTTGGATGATTTTATAATGCCCTTTGGGGTAATATCCAATCTTTTTTTGTAAGGTTCATACTAGACAAGTGAAGGGTTGGAAAAATATCCTTTATTTTATAGGACATGTTTTTTTTCATACTATTACCTGATCAAAAGGCAGATATGTTGATATGTATTTCACAATATTTATGGAATAATCAGAGAATTTGTGTGAAATGGTAATCCATGTTTTTATAAACGACTGTTTTTTTAAGGGGTATGAAGCTTGTGAGTGATCTTTATGATTCAGGGTACTATTTCCTTGTGTGCTGTTTGGGCAAAGAAAGGGTAGTGCCGGCATGTGTTTTAAATAAAATGAGGAGTGTGATTTCAGCAATACCTACCATATGGAAGCAGAGCTAAAGCATGGTTTTAAATAGGCATAATTGTAAAGGAAAGGCTTCGTCACGGTTTTGGAGATACTTGTGACTTGAAATCTATCGATATGACACAAGGATTGTGTTATCAACTTTAATTCCTAAGATTTTTTGAGCAACCTTCATCTCTCAGAGTAAAATATAACGATGACTTGTTATAAAGAAGGAAGATTGGAGTAAGATCTAGAGTTAACCTTTTCAGTGTTTGTCATGATGTTAAACTACAGAATATTCAATATAAAACACTTGAAATGTTTGATGACTAACAGTAGGTTACTTAATGAATTTTTGTATATATTGAGCCTATGTTCCCTGTGTAATAAGAGCCCAGAGACTATCACATTTGATGTATGAGTGTGAGCACGCCAACAGTTTTGGTCTGAGTTTTATAACCTGGTGGAATGAAATTATGCACTCTAGTATTACTCTGGATTACAATATCAATCATTTTGGGTAAAGTTTACAAGTCAGATCTTTTAAACTATGTATGTTCTGGGGAAAAAAATGATCTATGCATGTAGATTTAAGAGCTTGAAAGCCAAGTTTTGCTCAGTTTAAAATACATCTGAATTGAACTTCTCAAGTGAGAAAAATATTGCAAGGAAATATAACACCTTTCCATAAATTTAATGTAAAATGGAACGGTATGGGAACAGTTTTTTTCTTTTGAAAGGAAATTTTCAACTTGTACTACGTATATGTTGTGTAAACAATTAGTATTTTTTTTCTTTGGTGGAAATTGTAAGTATGTATGTCATTCCTTTTCCTTGAGCACAGGAAATAAATTGACTTTCATATGGGTTCCTAAAGAGAAAAAAAAAAAAAAAGTGGTGGAGGAGCAGCGGGGCAGAGCCTCTTTGCAGCCGCCTGTGTTAAGTCTATGAATTGGGTTTTTTTAATTCTTACTATTTTTCAAATGGTTGTTAAAATGCAAAACAACTAGTGATATGGAGAATTTTTTTCTCGCACAGTTTCCATACATTCTTAGTATAAAATCCAAGTACTTAAAACAAATCAACAATATTTCTGATTTAATTCACTTTGATTTAATTAATAGTAACAGCATCCCGAGTAAATGCAATCGTTTTCAAACTACACAAAAGCATAACCCAACACACTAAATGCTTTAATTCAATCAACATAAGTTAAATTAAATGACCAAAACAAGTAGTCCTTTTTTGCCTTTTCCACTAGTTAAATAATGCCACATAATTAGTTACCGAATACTAATTAATGTACTAAGGTAACCCAACTCAATTATCAATTTGATCGGCATATGCACATGTGAACGATGGTCAGTAAATTTCATACTTAAAATTTAAAAATACAACAGATCAGGATTGCTGTTTTAAGAAGACATAATGAAGCACTGTTTAAATAGCAAGTTATATACATGTTGGAATTGATGTTCCAAGACTTCAAAAGGCCCATCTTTCTCACACATTGATAATGATGACATTTTGTTTTTATAGCATAATACATGTACCCTGTATTTTGAACACCACCATGTAGGTGGTTCACATTTGAAAGTGTATGGTCATCTGTCAGTACCTGTTAAAATCCACTGACTGATTAAAATTTCTTAAAAAATTAAATGGACCCTCAGCCCACAAAAGTATGATTATAAAGTCAAAGCCTAACAACGTAAATTATGGGCATCATTACAAGTTGCTATCTATATTTCAGACCACCCGTACAAAAACTACTGTTTACTGTACATATTTGTTAAGATTCTTTCTGAAGATTTCCAGCAAGTACTAATACTTTCTTACTCTTTTATATGGATAATTTTACTTCTTAATAAACCGCATGTTATTTTTCACCAAAATTGTGTCAATTTTGGCCACCCTGTATTTCACTTGTCCAAAAAGCTGACTATACAAATTTTATATGGTTTGCAAAGACTATAGTGCGCCTGTAAGAATATATAATTATCTTGCAGGTCGATACTTGTCTTCAAGATTTCATCAGGTAACATATAAGTGACAAAAATGGTTTTTTGGCTTTGTCCCTATATGCTTTTCTCGCACCCCGGTATATCAATGTCAACATTGCAAATATAAGTCCTTACAACCTTAAGCTTTCAGAAAATGCTATAGTTTTTACTATAGTGTTGGAATCATTTAATGTTATGCTATCAAATATAGAAATTGTTGAAATTTTACTTGAGTTTCCATGATGTACGCTGGGTGTCCCACTATACGACACATGACCCTATTGTTTTTATTGGAATGAAAAAAAATCCAACATTGCCTTTTTCGTTTTTCACTTTTAAGGTATTTCTGTAGCCAAATACAAGGTAAGAAATCTATTGGGTCTGATAAAAACACACCACAAAAAGGGAACACCTACCCTTGAAATGGTCAAGTTGGAAACAATATTAGTATTATACATAATGTGATATTATTCAAATTGGAAGCGGTGTTTATTTCGCGTATTTTGATACTCATTTGCTGGCAATCGACTGAGTATAAACGAACCCACTCAGGATTTAAAAGTTTCAGTAAAACCCTATAGAGAAGGAAAAAATAGTCATGCAGAGAAGAGGATTGCATTTACTTCCATCTGTACGCAGCTGATTGTATGGGTTCGGTCAAGTTGGGCTATAACTTGAATATTCAGCCAATCGACCAAATGAGGTGTCAAAAAGGTAACTTAAACATCCCTATATTTATAATACAACGCGTTTGAACTTGACAAATTTCATGGGTAAGGGGAGTTTACTTTTTTGGTTGGGGGTTGATTGAAAAGCAACAATATGACACAATAGATGGATGTAACCCATAACAATAGATGGTTATAACCTTTTCTTACTACAGATATGTATAAGGATCAACTTTATGTCCAGACTACCAAAGTAGTTAAAGATGCCTTAGATTACACAAGTATGCTAGAAGGAACCCAGGATGAAGACAACGCTATGGCCTTACCAAGGGTAAGATGGCGACCGTATTACTCCACACCATCCAGGACGCCAATAATGATAGCGCATGATAAGAGTGGAGATGAGGATGTCGGGAATGGAGCCGTGACATTATGGAATCAGTATCCATTTGGTAAGACGTGAAATTTGACTCCATAAGCAGATGGCAGCCAAGCCTCTTTCAATATAGCATTTCACCAAAATTAATCATGGCAATACAGACACAATCTACAGACCGATTTAGGCGCTTTGATGTGGTTCAGTCATGGATGTTCCCATGACCCACATACAACCTTGTCCTTGTCCGTACTAAAACAATCAGAAATAACCCTTAAAGTAGTAGTAGTAATAGTAAACCAAAGTTTTAAATTCGGTTTTGTCCCCGTCAACAGGGGTAGCCGGATTCACCTCACATTCGCAGCAACCGCCCCTTACTCCTTTCTTCCATTTCACTCGATTCAATGCATCCTCCATCCTCAACCCAACCCTCCTACTCTCCTCCTCCACTTGCTTCTTCCATGTCAGTGAAGTGGAGTAGAGTTGATTCTTCATCTCCAACAGTTTGGAATAAGAAAATATTCCTTGACAACATAAAAAAATTCAGAATTTTTTGTCAAGATTTGGCTTTTATGCGTTAAACCAATGGCGACATGGAAAATTGGGATTTCTTGGCTGCCCTCCCCTGATCATTAGACCAGGAGCAATAGAATAAAAACCAAAAAAAAGTAACGCAGCATGTCTAAATACATGTACCTAACAAGTTACAAACCATTGATCACGAAAACATAAAATGATCTCAATAGTTTATTTTCTGTAAATTTGTATATCCTTCTTGCCCATTGAGATCAATATTACCAACACAGTACCCATTATAAGAAAATCTCTCCCTTTTTAAAAGTTGCAATAAAAGCTATATCCATATTGATTGCCATTCAGTGAAAGACCGCATTCTTCCCATTTTTTTAAACAAATCTTACCATACATGGGGTGAATATGGTTGTTCTAATTCAGTCAAGCACTAAAATTAATAGGAGTAGCTCTCCTTTTGTACATTTACAAGATTTCACTGGGCATGGTTCATGAGATGAAAGAAATATCATTCTTGAAAGAATTGATGTTGTATGTATGTCACTTTTTATTTATGTAACTTTTGTATAATGTCTCAGGTGCACTTTTGAAAATGTGACAGATTTTCATAAATGTACTAATAATAATAATAATAATCCTAAATAGTTCTTATAATGCGCAAAATCTTCAAAAGAACTCAGATCGCTATAACAGTCACACAAACAAAGCAAACAAAAAGCTAGAAGCTATGAAAGCTTGACGAAAAGGAGTTTGAAGCTGAAGTTTGAAGTCTTGGAATTTGGGGATACTACGCATGCTGTTTGGAAGTGAATTCCAAACAGCTGACGCCGCTAAATGAATGAGCGTTCACCAGCTGTTTAAGGTTGGACCCGTGGAAGTTTCAATACTTTTCAGATATAGCGGAGTGAATGTGATGGTTGGTAAGTGTGAAAGCACAGATGACAATATAACGGCAGGTACCTTCGAATCTTGAAAGGCAAAACGCCATTGATTTTATGCGAATTCACGGGTAAGCCATTGAAAAGCCGCACAATCAAATGTTATCTGGTCATTTTTCGTTTTGAGAATTAGGCGAGCACCACTTTTGGATACTTTTGTAACGTTGTAGTTGGTCGGAGTAGATCCAGAATAAAATGGAATTACAAAATCAAGGCGTTAGATGATATCGAATTAACCAGAATCGAGGTTGCTTTTTCAGATAGGTAGGTCAATCTCCAATCTGTCCTTAAGTAAATAATGCAGGAACGGCGTGATGTCACTAATATTTTCAGACATGGATAAGGATTGATCAAGTGCGACCACCGAGATACTTGACAGAATTTTTGAAAATGATGTCGGCAGTCCAAACTCCCGGTATATATTACTCTCAATCTGGTTACTTACGAGAATCCGTACAACGGTCATCACCTCCGTCCTGTGTCATTATTAAGCATGAGCTTGTTACTGTCCATCCACCGCAAAATGGCACTAATACAATCTTGAATAGCTGCCTTAGTTGACACAAAAGCCTCAGGCGCCCCAGATATGAAATCTGAAGTATCATCGCGTACTTGTATACGAACAATTTGTACTGATGGTATACATCAGAGAGCGATTGTATATAACAAAAATAAAACGGTCCGAGGAACCGAGCCCTGTGGGACACCATACAAAAGCGGACGCGAGTTGGAGACATTACCAGCGCCGATACCTGACTGAGAAACTATGGGAAACTATGAGGTGACCATAAATGTACATTTCCTTTGATACCGAAACTCACTTCGAGACGCTTGAGGAGAACAGATGGTCACGTGTCGAACGTCAGCCCTGAGGTCAAAGGAGAAATAAGTGGGAACTACTTCTCGTCAGATTTGGTCAACCACGTTTTCGATGACACTCAGTCCTGCGGTCTCCACGCTATACCATTTCTATACGCTGATTGGTTAGCTTCAAGGAGCTTATGATCTCAAAGTGTTTTCTGTAATTGGCTAAGAACCACTTTTTCAAGTATTTTGGAACGAATGCAGTTTTAAATTGGTCTGTAGTTTTTAAGGATGTTGCTGATCAGTCCAATTTTCGTAAAATGGGACAATGATGCCGTGTTTTAAGTTGCGAAGGAACAGACGATACAGGGAATCGTTAATAATACGAGTTAGAGAGGAACCAATGTCGCACCTCCTTACCGTTCAGTTGGCACGACTCCAAGATCAACCTTTGTGGCATTTTACTCATACATTCTTGATATATCACTCAAAACAGGAGAAATTGCTCAAACTGGTCCGTCATGACCAACAAACGAAGGTGTGGATAATTCCGAGCATCTAGTTCTCTCTTAATCGTGATTTCTCGGAAAAGTATTGGCCAAACTTGTCAGGTAGTTCATTTGGGAATGTTTGATGGATAAGTACTCGACTTTGATTTACCTAGAAGCTGATTTGATAGGTTGAAAAAGCTGTTTAGTGGAAAAGGTAACATTGTCAATTTTGCTAGCCAGAATTGTCTTTTCGCAGCATGATATGATCTTTGGCTTCCATTCTCTGCTTTGCATATATTTCCTTGTGGACAATTGAGCTTAGTTTTGCGCCACCATCGCTCAGCACGTCGTCTTCTTCGCCGAGCATCTCTTACTTCAGATGTCAACCAAGGGCGACGGTCGATCCTTACAGTTCGCTTGTTCAATGGGGCGTGATGGTCAAGAACTTCGTTGGCAATATTGAATCATGTTGAGATCATTTTATGTTTATTGTATAGACCAATGGTTTGTAACTTTTGGGGTATATAGACATGTTGCATTACTTTTTGGGGATCTTTTAGAATAACCTGAAACAAAAATTGATAACAAGCTGAATGCGCCCGATGTAGTGCACGTTGTATCCCTTGGTTACTGGCTCCACGACTTGGCTCTGCACCTGCTCCGAATTATGATTTGCCATAGTGTATTGTATTGTATCATTTGATCAGTGGCTCGAACCAAGTTAGCGTGAGCCATTGACCTGGCAACGGTCTATTCTAACATGCTCTACATCGGCGAATTACCTTTACAAACCCGAGGTTCCTCCCTGGCTCCTGACGGACTGTAATCTGAACGCAGGATAAACTCTTGCAGACACTTTTGCTGAGTAACTGTCCTTTCCTTTTACTGGTTTTTATTTCCTGCAGACTGTAATCTGAACAGCGGAGAAACTCTTGCCGACACTTGTGGCTGGAGTAACTGTCATTTACTGTTATTTCCTGTCAGACTGTAGTCTGAACAGCGGAAACTCTTGCAGACACTTTTGCTGAGTACCTGTCCTTTCTTTTACTTGTTTATTTCGCTGTCCGAGCTGTAATCGAACACGCGGAGACCTCTTGCAGACACTTTTGCTGGTACTGTCCTTTCTTTTACTGTTCTTTCCCTGTCCCCCCCCCCGACTGTAGCCTGAAACAGCGGAGAAACTCTTGCAGACACTTTTGCTGAGTAACTGTCCTTTCTTTTACTGTGTATTTCCTGTCCGACTGTATCCTGAACAGCGTAGAACTCTTCAGACACTTTGGCTGAGGTAACTGTCCTTCTTTTACTTGTTTATTTCTGTCCAAACTGTAAACTGAACCGGAGAAACTCTGCAACACTTTTGCTGAGTAACTGTCTCTTTCTTTTTACTGTTTATTTCTGTCACTGTAATCTGAACAGCGGAGAAACTCTGCAGACACTTATTGCTGAGTAACTGTCCTTTCATTTTACTGTTTATTTCCTGTCAACCTGTAGCCTGAACAGTGGAGAAACTCTTGCAGACACTTTTTGCTTGTAACTGTCCTTCTTTTTACTGTTATTTCCTGTCATACGTAGCCTGACAGAGGAAAAATTTTTGCAGACACTTTTGCTTTGACGTCCGCTTTCCTTTTACTGTTTATTTCCTTTCAGACTTAGCCTAAACAAGGAGCAACTCGTGCCGACACTTGCTTTTTACCTGTCCTTTACCTTTTACTGTTTAGTTCCTGTCAGACTGTAGCCTGAACGAGGAGACACTCTTGCAGACCTTTGCTGAGTACTTCCTTTCCTTTAATAGCTGTTTATTTCCTTTCAGACTGTAGTCTGAACAGTGGAGAAACTCCTGCAGACACTTTTCTTTGATAACTGTCCTTTCTTTTTCTGTTTAGTTCCTGTCAGACCGTAATCTGAACAAGGAGAAACCTGCAGACACTTTTGGCTGAGTAACTGTCCTTTCCTTTTAATGTTTATTTCCTTTGCTTCAATTGTAACAGGTATTCAATAAATTGTAATTAAAAAAAAAAAAAAAAAAAATAACTTTCCCTTCTTTATAATCTGTTTATTTCCTGTCAGACTGTAGCCTGACAGAGGCAGAAACTCTTGCAGACACTTTTTGCTGAGTAACTGTCCTTTCTTTTACTGTTTATTTCCTGTCAGACTTTGTAGTCTGAACCAAGGAGAACCTCTTGCAGTACACTTTGCTTTGGAACAGTGCCTTCTTTTTACTGTTTATTTCCTTCAACTGTAATCTGAATGGAGGAAAACTCTTGCAGACCCTTTTGCTGCGTAACTGTTCCTTTCTTTTACTGTTTATTCCTGTCGGACTGTAATCTGACGACGGAGAAACTCTTGCAGACACTTTTGGCTGAGAGAGCAAGGTAACTGCCTTTCCTTTTACTGTTTATTTCGGCTCTACCTGCAAGGGTGGAATGGACATATGATAAGGCCAAAGAGAAAAAGTTTTGACTCACATCATTATGGTAAAAGTTGTGTGTTTTTTTATTCTTTAATTGCTGTTCACTGCCAATTTTTTTAGCAACATTTTCTTATACAACCTAATAACTGGACTGGTCCACATATGGTTATGACACAAGTGAGACTCACATTCACTCATGTGTACAGGTTTGTGAGACAGGTATGTGGGGGAGCCAAATAGGACCTCGCCAATTAATGTGGGGAAAGTTGAACATGAACAATCTTTGGCCTCAGGTATAAAATTTAATGGTCCATAGGTGGCATAAATTATACAGTACTTTTTTATCCCCCAGGCTTGAAAAGCATAGGGGGTTTTGTGCCTGGCAGTCCCGTATGTTCCAGTTTGATTCGGTTTGGTTAGGTTTTCTTTTTTAGGTCTATTCGAAATGTTGAAGTCCGATGAAACCAGACTTGGTAAAAGGTGCAATAAGGGTTTCCCTTTATATGGTGGATGATGTCAAAGGTCATTGACAAGGTCATCTGAGATCATGTTCCCTAATGCCATCTTGCAAGAGAGCACCGCAAGTTTCTTGCTGATTTTTGGTTGTCGCAATAATTTGCAGAAAGGCACATAGGGATCTCTGGTCGTATGCCTGTGTATCTTTGTGTGGTGTCTGTGGTCCAATTGTTAACCCTTAATCTATTGCATGCCGTATGCGTTCCTAGGACTACGATGATATAACTTGTGGTAAGAAGGGTGGGGTGACATGTTGGTTGACCTCATGTGACCTTGGTGACCTCATTAGACCTTTGCTGGCACAATGTTTAACCCTTAATATATTGCAGGCCGTTGGAGTTCCGTAAGGGCTACGATGAAGTACTTGGTGGAAAGGATGGTGCGTATGGGTGACATTTTGGTAACCTCATGTGACCTTTGGCCCCCATTCACAACCGCGCTGGCGACAACCTCTCGCGTCCGGGGACCGCGAGGTATTTTAATCCTGTGCCTACAGAAGAATTCACTGATGTAGAGCACATTACAATAAACGTTACAAGTTCAACTGGCCCACGCTATCTTAGGTTGGAGCCATTGATCATATTAGTCACAACAAAACTATGGCATCTTATAATTCGGAACAGTGCACGGGCCCAGGCTTAAACCACTCTCATTACTACATGCGTTAACTCCTGGTCCCAAAACCAGTATATTTCAATATTGTACTTTTTTTCATACTTTTCTAATGACATTCCAGACAAAAACCTCGAGATGTGGCACATTTAAGTATACATAAAGTAAGATAACGGTATGGGAAAGTACCATTACATAGGCAAAAAATCCTGGCGAAAGTGCAATTAAAGTACTGTACGGTGAAAGTCCATAATAAAGTTATGTGAAAGTACAATTAAAGTATGACAAAAAGTATAATTAAGTAAACAAAACGTATAATAAAGCTGGTAAAGTACATTCAGTTGTAAAAGTATAATTAATATGGTAAAAGCCGTGCGGCGCCACGGGGGGCATGGGGGTTCCCCCCCCAATTTTTCCGCCCCACCCCACCTGACCGAAGAAAAATTGTAGTGGATGTTTGGCAAATTCGGTGATTTGAGGCAAACATCACCAAATTTTGCGGAAAATCAGTGATTTTGGGGCCAAAGTGTTAAAATGTCTCCTAATATTTGAATACTTTGTCCCCTAGAATTTCATTCCCCCCCACAAAAATTTACAACATAATGGCCTAAATTATTAGGCCATGTCTTATCAGGCATGTCTTATCAGTTTCTCAGTCAAAAATTCCCAAATGCAAGATCACCATAGGGACAAATTCCTAAGTCGTCCATGTAATTTGCTTCATTAAAGGCACATCAGTGATTTGGCTCATCCAGAAAAAAATACTAATAACAAACCAGATAATTTGCATGTTTGTAACAATGTTTATTATCCTAACATACCTCAAATTTATAGGCCAAAAGCACCTAATAATCCAAGCGATATTCGTACAGACACTTACTACATTGTGTACAACACGTAAGCCAATAGAAAGTCCTATCTTTGAACACTGCGTTTATTCTTTTCCTTTTCTAGTCATTACTTATCATTTTTTGCTCTGAAAAATACCCCATGAGGATATACAGACTTATCCTTTTAAGATAATTCCTAAATTTAAATATTTTGACCTTTGGGGTGATCACTGACCGTGGTTTGAAGTCTGAACGAAGAACTCGTGCATAGCTGGCGAAAGTTGCTGAATTTACTTACATTTTGCCACAATTTAGGCTGAAATTGGTCAAATTTCCCCGAAGAAGATGGAGATGGAATTCCCTACTTTGGTCCAGATTATTTCGCGTTTTTCGAGCCAGAGGGGGAAACTACCCACCCAACGTCGGTGCGCCATTGCTCAAGGCCAGTGGTCTGTGATTATTAAAATTGATGATCTGCATCTAATATCCATGGCGTGAAATGCTGAATCTGATGGCATAAATGACAATACTTCTATTATTGCGAATACTGGCCGAGACGTGATTTACCAACCTATGTTCTCATACAATTCAGAACATGTAGGCCTACAATTCATAAACACACAAGTGTGCATGTCTCGACATGGACATGCAATGGGCATGCCAATTTTATAAATACCTTAATTTACCAATAACAACAGATATGCTAACCATACATGATCAATGTCAGCTTGTACTACCTTTAAGACACGATTAGACTAATTTCACAAGCTACATACATCATACATCCATACAGTACATACCAGATTAGAATACATGGTTCCGAATGGCAGTATCCACTGTAATGACTGTATACCAGCCTATACCGTACCACTATCTGTACAGTGATGTGTCTCTTCTGCAGTGTTCCCTTCGTTTGAATTTTGAAGGCTACATACAATACTGCCAGTCTAATATTTCCGGAATGCAGAAAAAAATTTAAGATTAAGCCTCAGACAGTTTTTAGGAAACAAAGAACTGTAACGACAGCCGTATTTGGAATTTGTCAGTTAACTTGCCAGTTTGATGAATGCATTACTAGGGTTGGGCAAAGTTATTACCTATTGGTATGTAAACATTTGGGATAAAGCATAATTAAAGACGGTTTGAAAGGACATTTAAAGTACAATCTGTTGCAGCCGTAGTGGTGGTGCATATTGGCATTAGCTAAAAGGGGTCAAAAAACAATTAAGTCCAAAAAGTATACTTAAAGTATATATAATAAGAATCAAAAATCTATCAAAGTACTAAAAAGATACAAATAGTACAACAATTGGAAAAACTACAAGTCCAAAAACGTGCATAAAGTACACTCAAATTATGGAAAAAATTTTAAGCCCCCAAAAGTACATAAAAGTACTATTAAAGGACATGCTTTTGTGCATTGGAAAAATAAGTATAAATAAAGTATCATTTAAAATATACTTTAATTGTGCTTTTATATCAAAAAGTACATTAAAAGTACAGATAAAGTACCAGTAAAGTACATTCAAATATACTTTAATTGGACCAGGGGACATCAGGAATACCATTTAGGTGGATTTTGCAAAAAGTTTTGATACTTTGTTTGTGGCGGTGGTGGTGCCACACAATAATAGTATGTGGGTGGGTAAATTTATTGCCAACAAATTTACACTGTTTCAGATTACGGTTATCTCCCCACCGCTACTTAATCTTGGACCAAACACCCCAAAGAATGGGAGAAGTGATGAGTAGAAACTAGCACAAGAAAACAATAGAGACGGAGAGCAATACGAGTGATCTTGTGTACCTGACCTCTTAACTATTTCCATTTGGAATTGGTATGATCCCTAAAGGTCTACTTTATCAATTAAAATCAGAGCTTAGAAATTAGGAGTGATCTTGGTACCTTGACCTCTTAACTATTTCATTGGGAATTGGTGGTACGTATACCTAAGCGTCAACTTTATCAATTCCAAATGAGAGCTTAGGACAATAAGTAGGATTGGTTACTTAGATTTTTAACAACTTTAATTTGGAATTGGTGGTATGCATCCCTAAAGGTATACTTTATCAAGTCAAATCAGAGCGTAGCAATAAGAGTGATCTTGTTTACTTAGACTTGTTAACTATTTCCATTTGGAATTGGTGGTATGTATTCACTAAGGTTCTACTTTATCAATTCAAATCGAGTTACATGTAGCAATAAGAGTGATCTGTTTACTTAGACTTGTTAAACACTTTCAATTGCGAATTGGTGGTATTGTATTCATAAAGGTCTACTTAATCAATTCAAATCAGAGCTTAGCAATAAGAATGATCTTGTTTACTTAAGACTGTTAAACTATTTCCATTTGGAATTGTGTATGGATTCACTAAAGGGTCTACTTTATCAATTCAAATCAGAGCTTAGCAATTAGAGTGATCTTGTTTCCTTGACTTGTTAACACTTTCCATTGGGTAGGGGGTGGGGTGTTTTTTCTTGACACATGACAAAAATATGGCCTTTCATTGATATCAACATTGATCCTATTGTCAGGGGTAATCAGAAGGTGTCCCAAAGAAGATCGGAACCACACTTTTAATATGTAAAATAATTATTTGACAACATAAAAGTGCTTTCCTAGTATAGTTTAAAGTCGTCTTATATGTTTTATCTGGGTGGATGACACAATTACGACACAATTGTATTGAGATGTCGTTAAACTCACTAATACTCACTCGCTATCCATCTAAATTTAATAGTTACTGTTTCCGTTTGCAGTAAAGCGATTTATAAAGCATCACATGGTAATTGCCATTAGCATGCAACTGTTCTGGTATTTTGTGAAGAAATCTACCAAGCCTGAGAGAGGCCAACGGTTGTGAGCAGTGAGACAAACACCGGAGAGGTTGACGAGGTTGCAGGAATCGCTGAAGAAATGGCAGCTAAGATACAACAGATGGAAGAGAAAAACCCAACCCGCCTCTTTCAAACTCGAGGTCAGTACTGTGTAATCTTACCAAAAAACCCTGTTACAAATTTTGTGTTGATGCCCTGCGTTTTTAGAGAGGCCCTACCGTCAGTGCTTGTGGTTTGCCTGTCCGTGTAGATGGTTAAATTGGGTGAAGTTTTAATTATGCCAGTCGAAAACGGAATTTCAGTCAAATTCCCGCCTACAGGTGCGTCTGAGCACCTTTCATCAGCTGATGAGTCAAGGTTCACCATTCCACCAAGGTCATATGTTCATATCAAACCATCTTTTCCTGCTTTACATGGAGGGCCTTATCAACTGTTTCCAAATTTTGTGCTCGATTGTTTTTTTTAGACACTCCCAACCATTCTGTCCGCCTCTATGTTGGATGTATAAGTTGCTTGCTTTACCAGGTTATTCTTGCTTTTATTCTAGTACCTGACTGACTTTGAACATCAAGAATGTCCTTGCAAAGCGATTTGCATCGTCTTCTCCAAGCAAAGAATAAGGTGGGATGATCACAGCTATGCCATCAAAGGATAACACTACCAATAGGTCGACCCATCTCACTGTCTGCTAGTGGAAGGATAATATGTACTCACGCCCAATAACACACCAATAGGTAGACACATCTCACTGTCTGCTATGATAATTGTACCAACCCATACCACTACCAAATAGGTAGACACATCTCATTGTCTTCAGGATGATAATTGTACTCATGTACTCACCCCCAATAACACTAACCGAATAGGTAGACACATCTCACTGTCTGCTAGAATGATATATGTACTCACCCCCAATAAACTCCAAATAGGTAGACACATCTCATTGTCTGCTAGGATGATATGTACTCACCCCATAACACTACCAAATAGGTAGACACATCTCAGTGTCTGCTAGGATATAATATGGGTACTCCACCCTCCATACACTACCAATAGGTAGACACATCTCAGTGTCTGCTAGGATGATAATATGTACTCCACTCCAATAACACTCACCATAGGTAGACACATCTCACTGTCTGCTAGGATGATAATATGTACTGCCCCAATACACTACCAAATGGTACGACACATCTCATCTGCTCGGATGATATATGTACTCACGCCCAATACCACTACCAAAAGGTAGACACATCTCTGTCTCTAGGATGATAATATGTACTCACCCTAATAACACTAACCAAATAGGTATACCCATCTCACTGTCTGCTAGTGATGATAATATGTACTCACCCCACTAAACATACCCTAGGTAGCCACCATCCCCCCCCCTTTTCCAAAAATTGTCTGCGAGGATGATATATGTACTCACACCCCCAATCACTACCAACTGGTAAGACACATCTCATTGTACATTCTAGGATGATAATATGTACTCACCCTAATACACTAAATAGGTAGACACATCTCACTGTCTGCTAGGATGATAATATTACTCACAACCATACACTAAACCTACAATAGGTAGACACATCCACTGTCTGCTAGGATGATAATATTTACTCACCCCAATAACACTACCAAATAGGTAGACACATCTCAATGTCTGCTAGGATGATATGACTCACCCCAATAACACTACCAATAGGTAGACACCTCTCAGTGTCTGCTAGGAGATAATATTTACTCACTCAATAACACTACCTACGTAGACACATACTCACTTGTCTGCTAGGATGATAATATTTACTTACCCAATACACACAAATAGGTAGCACAAATCTGACCTGCTAGGATGATCATATGTACTCACCCCGATACACTACCAATAGTTAGACCAATCTCACGTGCCCTGGGGGCTTTAGTATGATAATGAGTACTCACCCCAATAACACTAACCAAATAGGTCGACACATCTCCACTGTTCCGGCTAGGATGATAAATGGTACTTCACCACCATAACACTACCAAAATAGGTAAGACCGAAACACCCTCTCAGTGCTGCTAGGATGATAATATGTACTTCACCCCAATAAACTACCAAATCGTTAAACCATCTCCACTGTCTGCTAGATGATAATATGTACTCACCCCCCAAGAACACTACCAAATAGGTAGACAAATCTCAGTGCTGCTAGGATGATACATATGTACTCCACTCCAATAAACACACCAAATATGTATAAAAGACACATCTCACTGTCAGCTAGGTATTAATATGTAAATGACCCCATAACACTAACCACAAATATGTCGACAACATCTCAATGTCTGCTAGGATGATAATTGTACTCACCCCAATACACTACCAAATAGGTATACACATCCACTGTCTGCAGGAAAGATAATAATTACTCACCCCAATAACACTACCAAATAGGTAGACACATCTCACTGTCTGCTAGGATGATAATATGTACTTTACTCCCCCTAATAACATCTACCAAATAGGTCGACACAATCTCAACTGTCCTGCTAGGAAGAGAATATGTAACTCACCCCAATACCTACCAAATAGGTAGACACATCTCACTGTCCCTGCTAGATGATATATGTACTAACCCCAATACCACTACCAAATAGGTAGAACACATCTCCAACTCACTGTCTGCTAGGAGTAAATAATACATGTACGCACCCCCAATAACAACTCCAAATAGGTAGAAAGACACATCTCAATGTTGCTAGGAATGATATTGTACTCTCACCCCAATACACTACCAAAATAGGTAGAGCACTCTCACTGTCTGCATAGCTCTGGCTAGATGATAAGATGTACCTACACCCCCCAATAACACACCAAATAAGGTAGACACATCTCACTGTCTGCTAGAATGATAATATGTACTCACCCCACTAACACTACCAAATAGGTAGACACATCTGTCTGCTACCCAATAACCATTACCGAATAGGTAGACACATCTCACTGTCTGCTAATGATAATAATATTAACTTCACCCAAGTATAATCCCCCCCTTTTGGAAGCTAAAAATTTCTTGAATTTGGGGGGAGGGCCACCACTTTTTTGGGGCAAAACTTTGTGATCTCAAAACTCAGCCTTTTTGAGGTATTTAACCTTTAAGTTAGCCCATTTGCATTTGTTATACATTAAAATTAGCTGATTGGAATCATTTAATAATTTATCATAATCATATCATTTCTCTATATTCTTCAATTATGAGGGTTATGGAGTAAACATTTTAGAATTACAAAACAAATTTGTAATTAGGGATGCCCTTGTTGTAGATCATTCTTTTTAGTGTACTACGTAACCAGCTACTCCCCTCATTGGATTTCCCCCCCCTTTCCCTTAGAACATGTGATGTTTAAGCCGCCAACGAACCCATCCCTAGGACAGTGTACTGGTTACGCAGATACCAGTAGCAATCCCCTCACGGAAACCTCACCTGACCGGTTTCAATTCATGATAAATAATGAAAAACTTTGGAGAAAAATGGGAACTCTGGCTGCCCTCAGTAGGTGCTGTCTGACCTTTGATCCAATATCTATTTTATAACTAATATCAATAAACTTTCATAACTGTTATATAGCAGTAAACAGATAAGTGAGAAAATTCGTATCTGTCAGAGTATAATAGTCTTGGAAGTTGTGAACTAATTGTCTTGTGTGAATTTTTGCCATTTTCTGCTAAAAGTCAATATTTAATCAAACCATTTGTACAAGTCAAAAAGATCCTGAAAACAAGGTTAATTAATGGCTCAAGATAGATACATTAAATGCAATTTTCGGTGTTGTAGATGTAAACATGTTCAGTTCCTTGGAAGAATGGGTTGCAAAATTTTTGACACCCAAGGAAGTTGACTTCATAAACCGATCTGGAATTGCATGATTTTTTTTTTCAAAACTAAGGGGTAGGATTTTAACTTGAATTGTACTTGATTTATTGGGTCAGTATACAAAATTATAAAGAAGAAATACAAGTGGTGGCTTTAACCGGCTTGACCAAAGGCAGAGGTTTTACTCAGTTTTGAGGTTAAAATTTTCTGCAAATAGAAAATTTCACAAGTCCCTAACACTATAAGTGTATTCAGTTTATCCAACTTTTTCACTAAGGTTTCATCCAATACAATAAAATCAGCATAGATTCTGGACGTTACATTTTTACTTATTTGCTTTTAGAGAGGAATGCGGATGAGAAGGGTTACGAGAGGAAAGGGCCCTCGCTAGGCTGGACCACTCTGGTATTGTCAGGTATTTCAACTCTTGGTTAGAAGGAAGAACCACCACCAGCGCTGGCAAGAACAAAGATAAGCTATGGACCAGGGGTAGGTATGGCTAACGTATTTGGGACCTTGCTATAAGGCCAAAAAAAAACCCCAAATTGTCTCGAAGACCGCGGCGCATTTTGTTTTTTAAAATTGGTTTTTGAATGCATTTTTTTTTTTTAGTTTTTACTCACTTGAATGTTTTTGTAAAAAAATATCAGAAAAAACTGAAAATTGAAAAAAAGTGGGCCCAAAATGCAATAAAAAAATGCATTTCGCATGAGCAATTTGTTATAAAAAAAAAAACACATTCAACATGCGAGTTTTCAAATTTCTTCTGAGACAAACTTGTTTTTGTTGTGGGGCCTAATAATGATAATACTTATTTGAGTTACTAATGAATTACAATTACCTAAGACAGTAACCAGGAAAAGGAAACATGGGGCTACTCAGACCAAACACTTCATCAGTGCATTTCTCTCCATAAAAAATGACGCGAGGCATTGTTAGGAGTCAATAAAACTATGATAAATGATTGTAATTCAGACCAATCCATCGTGATTGAGTTTACTTCAAAATAGGTAGTTCGAAGCTTTCACTGAAACAAGAAACCAAAAAAAAGACACCACAGGTTTGACACTCAGTTCTTTTGAGGCCGGTGCAGGCGGGCTTTCGTCAAGTTGTTATGCAGGGAGTTTATTTATTAGTAAACTGGAGGGGGGGGGTGGAAACTTCACTGGTAACCTATTGTAACAGCGCGTTTTGAGTGTTAATGGGCGCCTATTGTCCGGAAACTAAACTCAAGTGTTTGAAGTGGATTCGATACCGATCGGTCTTCACCTCGAAAGTGCTGCGAATGTTAACAGAGATGCCCGGCACACACACAAGCAAAGTTTTTTAGCAAATGAAGAGATGTGCATATGATTTCAACGATATTAGATCAAACGAAGAGCAACTGACATGAAATTATGAAATTTATGAGCACCCATTGGCCGATCTGTCGGTTGAAATGAGTGAAACTTGGCCTAGATTTTGAGTTATCACCCCCCCACCCCCCACCCAATCCGACATAGTCGGGAAATACAGAGACTTGAAGCTAAAGCCATGGACCATGTGTTGAAAAGGCTAGAGTGATGACCCCAGGCTGAAAATTTTGTTACTTTTCAGCTCAAGTATGCCACTTTATCACATCGTCCACTTTTTTATCGCTAAGTTGCAAATCTGTTAAGATTTTAAACAATTTCTCGTAATAGCCTAAATGTTCTGTGAATCAAAATCACACCGACGGGCAAGCCAGGTCTAATGAGTGTTCGATCGCCATCTGTATGGTGTGTTTTTTTTACATTTACAAATCACATAAATACGAAAGGACATATTTGAGCAATCTATACCAACGTTATCCTTGATTTCGATGTAATAGCTAGGTTTGTAATTTTTTAAAGGATTTTTAAAAATACTTGACTTATTACTGTTTATTATTTTGTTACTTCATTAATTAAACATATAAATGAAGAATGTGTTTGGACCAGTCCATGTGATGCATGGGGTGAAATATAGTAAAATGCTCAGTAAGAAATTTAAAAAAATGAATTCAAAGGTTGTACAATCGTCTTTTAACTCATATTTACTCAAACAAAACAAATTGGTGGGTGGGGGAAACCAAAAACAAGCAGATAGATAAAATAGGATAACACCTGCAATGAGATGCACGTATTGTGGGGTTAGAAGCCTCTAACCGTATCGGCAGATCCTTCAAACAGGCGGCTATCAGAATATGGCGATTTCCATGAAAATTATGTGCATATTTTTCAGTCAGGGGCTACGATCAACATGGGCATTTTATGATTTTACCAATTTAGCGGCAGATTTTAACCCCAAAATTAAGCAACTGTAAAAGCATTATTTACAGGGAAAAAGTCCATCATTTTAAAAAAACAAAATTTTAGCTGGCCTAAATTCTTCTAACGAAATCAGTGAAGTTTGCGGGTCAACTGAATATGTTGTAACAGCAGTTTGTTTACATTTCTCTGGTTTTTATTTTAAACATTTTCAAGTTATTTTTAATGGGATAACAGGCCCCTTCCGCTCACAAACCGTGCATTGTATGGGCCTATCCCGCGTTTCGTAGGCCACCAGAATTACAACTCCATATACCCGCGTACATCTCCGTGCATGATCATATTTGGGTGGGAAACTCAGTAAACAAATCGCCATATCGACGCTGTCGGATTGTTCGGAAGTAATGCACCACCCAATCTAGAGCATAAAATCGTCTTATTATTTTACAATAAAAACATAATGCAACAAAGGGCAATTCTATTATATTAATTGTTATTATCTAATTTGCGATTACACAAAAAGTTAACAAGAAAATTACGCCAAAAAACGTAGCTAGCGGTAGAAACTCACACGGAGCCGAGTCTGGTATCTTTGGAAAGCTGCCGAAATGAGCAGTCACCGCCATGGTATTTAACATGTCAGGGTATACAGACAGGCTAATAAGGTGAGTTGTTGTCTGGACATCATTACGGAAAGTTCCTGGTTTCAAAGGCGGTCAAGGAATGTCACTCCATACTAGCTCATTACCATATCGACTCCAAGCCACTTGAGGCGAGAAGCCGAAACGCGCTGTGGTTGAAAGCTGTCCGAATGACGACAGATAATAGGTGTGTAGTGTGTTAACTTTTGACTACTGAAAGGATTGCACTGAGACATTTATTGATGTTAAAATGAAATACAGAAATTAATAAAAAAAGAAAAATTAAAATTGTTAAAAATATTTGAATTCCATTAAAATTGGGTGGTATATAAATAATCAAAAATGGCAGGGAAGCCAAGGAAAAAAGAAAGAAAGAAGCCAAGGTCCGTAATAAGCGCTGCGCGTTGTTGGAGGCTTGCAATAACGTGTATACAATGCCCTCGCAAAAACCCTTGGCTACACAGCGAGCATGGGACTCGCTTTATTGTATTAAAACACGAAGGTTTCAATCCAAACCTGTAAGTTTTTGAGCAGGGGCCCTTCTGGAAAAGAACTTTGCTGAGAAACCCATATGAGCATGAATAAGTCTCATTTTGGTGGAGAGGAAAGAACATATAGATGAGGGTGACACCAATGCTTTACAAACCAAGTTAGCACAAAACTGGTCTACTGACATGTAGATGTGCGAAGAAGAATGGGAAAAGATAGTGGATAGAATTAAATAAGAAATAAAGACCTTCTGCACCCAACCCACACACTCCTCCTGATTGAGCGCAAGTTTTAAAAGCCACACAAACCCTGCAGGTGTTCACGCATACTGCTGTGCAGTGCTTTGTTTTTGCCCGGCGTTGACGTCACGTCACATCTATATAGCTACGAAGCTGCAGCTTCATCCAGTTGTGCGTTGGGTGGAATAGGATCTATTGGACGGAAGTGCCTCTTGCTTCATTTGCGTACATCACCGGCCTTAGCGCCCCAATGTGATTATTTCATTTTGTTTTAAAGGGTGTAATAGGAAAATAATCTGTTCAATGGTATGGTGACTTGTTAGCAGTTTCGAAAACAAAATTTGTATTGCTCATTTTATTTATATCAAAAAGCTTTCTATCAATATATAATGATAATAACATAGTGTGTGGAAGGCAAAACTACATGTTAAAAAAAATGTGAATGTCTCTCTATACTTCAGTTTCTGTTTTTAAAGCGTCTTATAACTTATTTATTTCTGTGAATAGTTGCCTCCGCCTCACACTGTAGTCTGTTGTTTTTGATGGCTGTGTTGTGAAAAGGGTTAACATTTGTTGTAATTATCAGCATACTTTGAGGATTTTTAAACAAACATGAGTCATAGATGCAAACTTGGGATCCCAACATTTGCTGATGAGGTCAAGGGCACATCCCAACGTCCCAAGGGCAGGTGAGGTCAAGGTAGGCTGAAAATGTAACATTGACCTAAATTGAAAAGTTGAAGTTATGGAACCCCAAACTTGACGTCTTTGTTGATGCGGTCAAGGTCACATGCCAAGGTCAAAGGTCATCTGAGACCTACCATTACCGACCGCGACGGCAGCGACACATGCGATCCGAAAAGACTGATGTCTTTTGAATTGTAATTTTATATGTCCAGCGCTTTGATATATAGTAATTCCAAGCAACCGTGAAAAAACTATCTTCCCTTTAGAGGAGGTAGACAGGGTGAAATGAGCAGGGTGATTTGCTGGGTTGGTTAAATATAATCGCTTGTTAATTTTTTAATCCTGTTACAGCTTGTCAGAAAATGTGAATGTTCTCTCTAACTAGGGGTCTACAGGGTATGCCAAAATTAATCGGCTGTCGCCGGGCTGTCGCGATTTTTTAAGCGCACTTGGAGCAAGTGTCGGGGTTCGCTTTTTAGCCCCAGCTCAAAGGTGGTTGTTCCGATGTGTGTCCGATCTTTATCTTGCTGCTGCCATCGATCTGTCGATTTCATGTAGCATCGGCACGTTGGATTGTCTCTGCCTAAAAATGGGTTCCGGAAAATCGCATTTAGTGAGAGCGCTTTGCCGATTTGTTGGCAACCCGGTTTTTTTAGAGTTGATAATTAGCATTATTTACCCATTTGAGACTGAAAAATGTGGAGGAGCAGTAGAATCCCAGTTGCGATAAAATCCCGGGATAACATTAACTTTATCAAATCGTCACATGTCACATCATCCGGAAACATACATAATTACAGTACCTCTGTTTTAGGAAATCCTCCTGCATCGCCGTCTAAAAAAAAGTTGTGCTTGACATGAATTAATTAATCATCGCCAGTCTTTGGAGCTATTTTAGGTACACTTTGAATAATGTCCGACAATGTTTTAGAGCCTAAGCCCTAGGCTTTGTGTACAAGGACGAGCATATGAACAAGTCATGTGCGAATACATGTGCACCTGGTCGATTGTAGTCAAGTGCTAAACACGAAAACATAATTCTACAAACATTCGATGTCGTTTTGAACATATTAAAAGTAGTTTGGTTTTCCAAAATCAGCTAAATTTCAGTGTGTAATCTTATAAGCGCTGAAAAATACGTCGAAATAAAATTGATATTTATATCAGAAATGTTTGCAGACCATCGGTAAATAACTGTCTTTAATGCACGTGCGCGGATTGACTTTGTGTTGCTAATTGCAATTGGGCCGGTAGACTCTTTCTGATGTCATTTTACATGCTTGCAGTTATAGGTGTCAATGAAAGATGCGGAGTAAGGACCAACCAGACATATCCGCATGAGTATTGTTGACACAAATTTGGAAGCGGAGGGGGATTCCCGAAGAATAGAATTTTGAATCATATTTATCGGTCGCGGGATTCCCAACAATCCCTATCAAGATTTTAATTGTCAAGAGGTAATAAAGTTGTAATAAAACTGACACTCAAAAAACAGAGTCGGTGAATCTAAATTCTCTATTTTGTTTGTTGGTTTATTCACAGTAACCTTTTTAATCACATATTATGATGCTTAAGTAAATAGCCAGGATTAAAGATTTTGATTGTAACAAACTTTTTCTCATCATGGCTGAGTTTACCCGTTTTGTTAATTGAATGGAACATCCAAAGCATTCATATGTTACTAGAAGTAAACAAAACAAAAACAGGGGTACAATAGTTTAAATAAGTCCAAATTATTTTTAAAAAATCATTTAAAAATACAAACTAGATTTTGACACTTCAATAAATGACTAATGTGTTGATTGCTCAAATTTCAGTTTTCATATGACTGAAAGAGAAATCATGCGGCGGGCCGGCGCGGCTGATGGGAAGCTGCCGGGCAGGGCGGAAAGTGATACAATTCATTACAGAGAAGCATGAATTATTAACCCCGATTATTAAAAAAATGTTAAACATATTACTGATACTGTATTGAGGAATTAGTCAAATAAAAGACTCTCAGGCTGCCCGGGAAGATCGCGTTTGGATGTATTTTTCGTACGTCCTGGTAGAATTCTATCGCTTGTAAGTTGTTTCCTACAAGTTGGGTTCGCGTGTCAAAGCATACGGAAGTTATAAAAGTCGTACGTCGGTTTTTTATTTTTCCCCAAAAGATCGGGTGCGTGGCGAACGAATTAAACAGTAATTTTTGGAAAATGTCCGTCGCTCGATAAGAGACTGCGTGTCGAAAAGTTCGCGGGATAAGAAAGGCGCTGGCGCGCGTGTCGATTTTTACCCATGTAGACCCCTATTACTGTTAGTGACACAAGGGGTCAGATTGTGGGGGGGGGGCTGCCCTCGGCGCTGCGCCCCTATTTTCTGCAGAGCATAGGGCGCTTGGCGCCGCATAGGGCACCGAGCGGCATGTAGATGTAGAAATGGACTTTTTATGCACAGGGGCGCCTGTAAGGATGTTTAAAAAAATAGCGGTACACAGGGCGCCCGGACGTTCCTTATTGACCGGACGCTTCAGATCCGAGTTGGAAAAAAATTTGGCCACCGGGCCGCGGGTAGTGCAGCAGAACCGCGAAAATTTGACACGCCCCCATTGATAATCCATGGATCCGGCCCTGTGCATGAGGCACTTTTAAAGAGTAGGTACACAAACTAAGCTGTAGCCCTGGATGACATAAAGCCACAGCTAACAAGGCTAATTTCCACCCAGGACTTTTCTCATACAGGTGTTTAGCCTCATATATAAAATAATTATGTTACTCCCGGCAAGTGTCACAAATAAATGCAGACCTATATATTATATCTATACACAACTGAGAAAAATGTGTTTGGACAGACATACTTCTATTTTATTTCTTATGGCAGCAAAATGTTGAATACAACCCATTTTTACAATCATACTATAATTGGCTAATGTGTGATGTATGTATGTAGGTATGTTTTAAAAACGGTTCCGTCAGTTTTGAGTTTAAATGCGCCAAATTCACAGGAAAGGTGCTATGAGGATACCGGACTGGTTCGAAACTACAGGTGGACGCAATCCGTTCAGAAATGGCTGAAAAATCAGCGAAGCGAAAAAAATATGGTCGGGTTGCCAAGCCAAAAATTACACAATGTGTTATAAACGTACTAACCAGCGCGGTCGCGTTGCGCGTTGTGACGGGCGGTTACGCACGAGACGCTATATCGACGGCCGAGTAAGTGTTGAGACGACTATATGTAGCACACACAGAATAGTCGCTTTATTAATAGTGCAGACGGTATGGGGAAAGGAAACATAATAAACATGTCATTGTTATTTCGCTTGATTGTCGTATGTCATGATGGGAATACGGGAGGACACGGAGTAGTTTGAGAGGAAATATTAACAATTATATAGCGGCAACGTACAGGATGAAACATAGGACATTTAGAGGGTAGAAAACAAGAACTTCATGGCCTATAAGCTACAGGATATGCTGGTCAAAGGGAAATGAATAAAAATACGATTACGGATGTTGGGTGGTTAAAGGGGGTGCATTCATAACTGCGGATGGCACGAAAAACCTGTATAGGGAGATGTTTGAGGAGTTATGAGAAAAGTATGGTATAGAAGGGACTCACATTAACATATTACTCAACTGCGGGAGGCCCGCGAGAAGCTGAACATTAAATTATAGAAACAATACAAAGCACAAAACTTTTTATAGCGCCTACGGTGAATGATGTAGGCCCAGATTGTAAATTTAAAAACATATCCCGTTTGGCCTCTTGAAGATGTCATTGATTCTCTGCTACTAAATGACTCGCAATCATACAAATAATTGGTCTTCGATCTGCTTTTCAAAAGTTTGTTTTGTCTCTTAAACACTTATGATTTATGTGATTAGGCTGTTGATCTGATGTTCCTCTTAAATTGCTTGTACTTTTTGCTAAAGGATTGAATTCCATTGTTCTGTTTGACTTAATATTTCTATATGTTTGGTTATTGATCTAATCTCTGATGAGTATTTGCTCTCCCTCGGGTTCACTTCTGGCGATTCTTTCATAAAATCGTGCCAGTGATCGAACCCCATCATATAGTGTTTTCAACGAATATGGTGTTTAATATATTTTGCTTTATTTTATTTGTATATGCAATAACCGTTGTCTTTATAGCCTGTCTTTAATTCAATGTTGCATTTTGATCTAAATTGTGCAATTAAGGTTTCACATCTACATCGTGTATTTTTCATGATTTCACATTCACGATTGATAAGTTGCTGCATTTCAAATGATTTATTTCATTTGGAATATTATATATAGTTGTACTGTATCGATCTCTGCACGGGTTTCTACTCTCTCGCATACCTTTGTTGTAAAGAGGCGTATGCGTTTCTCCTGTTACAAATCGTGCAGTGATCGACAAATTAACTTTGCTTGGTTTTAGATGTTCAGTGGTATCATATCGATATCTAGCACGGGTATTTGCTGGTCAGCTCTCCTATTTTCGGCTAGGTTTCCTTAAAAATCCGTGCAGTGATCGACAAACCCTTGAGCTGTTCTATTTGGTAATTGCTATTATGATTCAGTGCTAAAAATTATGATGGTCATTTTTGTCATGATGTCTTTTTTCATGCTTGTAAATATTATTACATGTAGTACAATGTCTTACACATGTGTTTTCCCTCTTTCAATGTCGATTTTCCTGCACGGATTACCTTGTTTTCTGTGTGTTCTTGATTGGGAACTTTGTTGGGCACGTTTCCAAATTAAATCCGTGCAGATGTCGACATGACATCTTAATCAATTTCAACTTGCTATGTTAATTTTGATCCAATTTCTGCATTCCAGGTCGTCATGGAAATTTATCATTGCTAAATGTCTGTGTTTTTATCAAATTTACTGCATTATGGTTTCTAATTAATTCCTCCATGTTCAAATGGTGTATATTTCTAATTTTTTGTTCTCTCCATGTCATATGACCTAACAATGCTGCAAATTTCAATATGATGCTCAAATTATTCAATTTGTAACAATATTGTAATATTATCGATTCTGCCACGGGTATTACTCTCTCGCATACCGTTTTTTGGCATATTGTTCCTTTTAAAATTCAGTGCAGTGATCGACAATACTTGGCTTGGTTAGATTTGTTCATGTATCCGATCGATCTCTGAACGGTATTTGCTCACAGCTCTCCTCTTTTCGGCTCGGTTCCTTAAAATCAGTGCAGGATCGACAAACTTTGCTTGCTCTATCTGGTATTGCTCATTATGATCTAATTTCTGAATTAATGTGTCATTTGGTCATGATGTTTTTTTTTTTATGCGAAACTATCTGTCTGTATTTCAGATATGTTTTACCACATGGTGGATTTCCCTCTTAATGTCGATCTCTACCTCGATTATTGCTTTTCACTCATCTTGCAATCCTTCTGCTGGACACGTTTCCAAATTAAATCCGTGCAGATATCGAGCATACATCTTACCATAGAGGTAATATAGATAAGGAGGGGCCCCAGAAATCCTAATCTGTCAAGTGGGTCTAAAGCCGTCTTACGCATTGTCCCAGTGACTGAACTGTCCACTTGAGACGCCTCTTGAAAGAGGCTTGAGTCATGTGGTGTTATGCGACTCTTGCACTGGCCGAGTGATCATCGCTTATCAAAAATCATATCCGGAGAAACTGGACCCTGCGTGACCTACGCCGGACGTCTTGTAGAAAGAGCGTTTTCTGCAGTTTTCTTCCCGTGTCATCATCGATTTCTTGCGGCCATTTTTAAATTTTCTACACTTGTGTTGCTTCGTCTGCCGCAAACCCGATTGTTTTGTGACTTTGGCGTTAACATTCTACAATACAAAGCTTCACGCCATATCTACCGCAAGTACAAAATAGGACAATTTTTATAGCGTCATAAGTATATTTTTGCGGGCAAGACCGGGGGTTTTAACTTAAACAACATGTAGAAAGAGTTCAGAAGGGCAATGAACTAAGTTGTAGCGCTGGCCAAGCTGGGCCAATTTTTTTTTAGGGCAAACATGGAACAATTAACGGAAGCACAAGGTTTCCCGTAATTTTTTCCTCATTCGGCGTCCTTTGACATGCAACATTTATTTCATACACTGTAGGCGTAATTTAAAGCTTATGGACATGATATTACTACGTCTGAAAGCACTGAAAATCACATCAGAATCGGAAAATCGCTGAAATCCTACGCTGCACCTGCCGTAATAAATCTCGTCCTTGTGTACCACCATGTTTTGTTTATATAATTGCGGTGGTGGTGGTGTTGATCTTGGTGGGACATTATCGTAGTTAGCCCTGAAAATCAATTTTGCCGCGATCAATTCGAGCGCCATTCATTGGTAATTGCTCATAACGAACATCGAATAATACAGGCTGGCTAGGTGCAACCCTCATTCTATATAATACCTCTATGATCTTACTGAATATTCAACTTGCTAGGTCGAACTTTCAATCCAATTATGCATTCCGGTTAAGTTGTATACTTTCAATGTTTTTCGCCCATTATGTAAAACTATCATTATGAATTCTCTACATAATTTCTTCATTAATCAAAGTTTCGCTTTGTCATATTTTTCTCACCTCTTGCATTAGTATTTCCTCTGGAATGCTCAATTGTTTTATTTCCAACGTTATGCCTAGTCATTTCATTTTTGTACTACTGTATATTGTATCGATCCTGCAGGGGAGCGGGTGTCCTGCTCTCTCGCATTACCTTTTGTTGCCCATGCCGGTTACCCTATTAAATTCGTGCAGGGCTCGCCAACTCACTTGCTTGGTTTAGATTGTTCAGGTATATAGTATATCGATTCTGGACTGGTCTTTTCACAGCTCTCCTCTTTTCGGCTAGGTTTCCTTCAAAATCCGTGCAGTGGTCGCTAACACTTTTCTTTTTTTAATTTTTTATAAATGGTTTTTTTTACTTTTTTTATAATAAAATTAATGATGTATTTTTGTCATGATGTCTTTTTTTTCATGATGTCAATGATTTGTACATGTATTACAAATGTCTTAACACATTTGTTTTCCCTATCAATATCGTTTCCTGCACGATTACTTGTTTTCTTATTGTATCCTATTGTGGGCACGTTTTCCAACAAATCCGTGCAGATATTCGACATACAGCTATCTGAATTTCAACTTGCTATGTCTAATTTGATCGGCATTGCTGCATTCCAGTCGCATGAATTTTTTGTTTTTTTATCATGTACAAGGTCTGTGCTTTTTGATCAAATTATGCATTAGAGTTTTAATAATTCCTTCATGAACAAATGGTTTATATTCTCTACTTATTGTTATCTCACTCATTAGTCATATGATCTAACAATTGCTTGCATTTCATTGAATCTCATTATTTCATTTGTATTATATTATTGTATTAATCTCTATCTCTGCACGGGTAACTACTCTCTCCATTACCTTTTTTTGTCTATGTTTCCCGTTTAAAACTCATGCGTGATCGACAAATCACGTTGCTTGTTTTCAATTCATGTCTCATATCGATCTCTGCACGGGTATTTGCTCACAGCTCTCCTCTGTTCGGCTCGGTTTCTTAAAAATCCTGCAGTGTCGACAAACACTTTGCTTGCTCTAATCTGCAATTGCTAATTCATGATCTATTTCTGGAAATTATGATGTAATTTTGTTCATTCTTTTTTAAGCTTGAAAATTTCTGTATGTCCATGGTTTTACACATGTGATGTCCCTTTCAATTCGCCATTATGTAAAACTCAATTATGATCTCTACATAATTTATTCTTATCAATGTTTGCATTTTCGTATTTCCTATGATATGCTCACTTGTGTATTTTCCACGTGAGCCATCTTTCATTTTTGTACGACTGTATATGTATCGATCTCTGCACTGGGTGACTTAATATGGCCTCTCCTGCATTTGAGTTCATGCCATTAAAAAAAAAAAAAAAAAAAAAAAATAAAAATGTAATTATTTATTTCTTAAATATCTTTAAATATATTATATAATATATATATATATACCCTATAATCGCACCTTGGGGAGCCACTGATCTTTGTTATGTAAGATGAATACGTAGGGAGAAATTTACTGTCTCCCTAACGGTTCCTTTAGAATTGCGGAATTTCTTCCGTCAAGAATATGAATTTATTTATGCAAATGAAGGTAATCCACTAGAAAACAAAGGATATAATATTTATTATTTAAATAACTATAAGCTCATTATAAGCTATGAATTATTCAACTGTCTCCCAAATATACCCTTTGTAAGATTTTATAGATATATATATATATATATATATATATCTATAATATATATATATATATATATATAATATTATCATTATATAATGTACTGACTGAATAAAATGCTAATAACACTTAAATCTGAATCTGAATTCTGTGGATACAAAAACCTCCTCCATCCCAAACACTGAACTGTGTCCAAAATTCTCACAGTAGCTTGTATTTACTCTACCTGTCGGTGTAATGTGGAGTAACTGCAATGATGTATGTTATTTTTTACCCCACAGTGATGGCCGTCTCACCGTAGCTTGTATTTACGTACCTATCGGGGTAAATTTGGAGTACTGGCATGGTGTAAGTATTATTACCCCCACATGATGGCCGCCGTAAACACCATAACCTCTAATGTCACTCAGCCACCCTTGTCGTTACAAAGACAGTCATCTCGTTGGATACCCTTGTATTACTCTACCTTCAGTGTAATTTTGAGTAACTCGTGTGTTGATTATTTACCCCACAGTGATGGCCTCAGTAACACCATAACATCTAATGTCACATCAGCCACACCTTGTACTTTTAACAAAACGTCATCTTGTTAGGGAATACCCTTGTATTTACTGTACCTACAGTGTAATTTTGAGTAACTCATTGTATTTTATTATTTCCCCCACAGTGATTGCCTCAGTAACACCATAACATCTAATGTCACATCAGCCACACCTTGTCTTTTAACAAAGACAGTCATCTTGTTAGGGATCCCTTGTATTTAACTCTACTATCAGTGTAATTTGGGAGTACTGGGCTGTGTAGTATTATTTTATCCCCACAGTGATGGCCTCAGTAAGACCATAACATCTAATGTCACATCAGCCACACCTTGTACTTTTAACAAGACAGTCTCTCGTAGGGATACCCTGATATTTACGATGTACCTATCAGTTTGGGGGGGGGGGGGGGTTACTGGGAGTAACTGCATGTGTATGTTATTATTTACCCCCCACAGTGATGGCCTCAGTAACACCATAACATCTAATGTCACATCAGCCACACCATTGTACTTTTAACAAAGACAGTCATCTTGTTAGGGATCCCCTTGTATTTACTGTACCTATCATTGTAATTTGGAGTAATGCATGTGTATGTTATTATTTACCCCACAGTGATGCCTCAGTAACACCATAACATCTAATGTCACATCCGCCACACCTTGTACTTTTAACCAAGACAGTCACTTGTTAGGATCCGCTTGTATTTACTCTACCTCTCATGTAATTTGGAGTACTGCATTTTATGTTTATTATTTCCCACAGTGATGGCCTCAGTAACACCATAAGCATCTAATGTCACATCAGCCACACCTTGTACTTTTAACAAAGACAGTTACTCTTGTTAGTGGATACCCTTGTATTTACTCTACCTATCGGTGTAATTTGGAGTAACTGCATGTGTATGTTTATGATTTACACCACCACAGTGATGGCCTCAGTAACACCAAAATCTAATGTCACATCCATTCCACACCTTGTACTTTTAACAAAGAACCATTCATCTTGTTAGGGATACCCTGTATTTACTCTACCTATCAGTGTAATTTGGAGTAACTTGCATGTGTATGTTATTCATTTACCCCCACAGTGATGGCCTCAGTAACACCATAACATCTAATTCCCATCAGCCCACACCGTTTGTACTTTTAAAAAAAGACCGTCACTTGTTAGGGATAACCCTTGTATTACTGTACCTATCGGTGTAATTTGGAGTAACTGCATGTGTAGTTATTATTTACCCCAGAAAAAAAAAACAGTGATGCACATCATTACCACCATAACATCTAATGTCACATCATCCACACCTTGTACTTTTAACAAGACAGTCCATCTTGTTAGGATACCCGTGTATACTGTACCTATCAGTGTTAATTTGGAGAAACTGCATGTGTATTTTTATTATTTACCCCACAGTGATGGCCTCAGTAACACCATAACATCTAATGTCACATCACCACACCTTGTCTTTTAACAAAGACGTCATCTTGTTAGTGTACCCTTGTGGTTAACTCACCTATCATGTAATTTGGGATAACTGCTTTGTAGTTTATGTACCCACATGATTGCCTCATTAACACCATAACATCTAATGTCCAATCAGCCACACCTTGTACTTTTAACAAAGACAGTCATCTCCTTAGGGATACCCACATTTGATGAAACGAACCAATAGTAACAGTCTGCTCTCAGGCAGCTTACATTAGTCCAATACCATAAGAAACCCAGTGACCATCCACGAGCACCAGCATTGTAGACAATATCATCTATCCTAACAACTGTGATATGTTAGACAATAGCACCGGGTTTCCTAGTGGATGGGAGAAAGATGAAGCGTTCTTTCAGTATAGAATTCCAAGCAGTCGATGATTCCAAAGATTATGACGATGAAAGCATCCGATTGAACTCAACGGCCGTGTTTGACCCACTCTTGGGAATTTGTTGGAATCACTACGCCCCGTGCTAAGCATCAATAAGTGTGATAGCACACGTTCTGAATCAATGGGAATTCCGTTTCAACAATACTCGCCTCTGAGGAAAGCAGTATAAATGATAACACTGATTCTGTGCAAATGTATTTGAGGACTCCGGATGTTCCGATAAGAGGATAAATCATTGACCAATCATTGTCAATCGATTCCACACAACAACAACAAATAGCAACAGGTCTTGAAATTCTCCAAGAAACAATTAAGTTCTGGATTTGACCAGCCTCAATCCAGTGCAAACTGCTAATACTTGAGTGCAATGGTCAAAATGCTCAGGAGAACCACACATGGCAACACCCAAAGTCTATTTATATATTCAAATGCAATTTGTCAGAATGAAACATTGAAAGACTGGTTAGAAAAACACGCTGGTAAGATCGCATGAAATTGTTTGCATATCGTTGACCAATACTCCGGAGCGTCCATTATGTGCACTGTGTTGTTATGATACACAGAACTAAGTAAAGTCTTATTTCTCTTCATGTGGGTGGTTGTTCAGTTTGCTATTATTTCCTCATGGGGGGGGGCCAAGTTGCGTATTACTTCCCTCGGTATGGTTATTTGCTAATTGGCAATTCTCTCACCGGCGGAGCGGGGTGGTGGAAGTCGCTAATACATGCTCTCATTGGGGAGTGGGGTGGGGTGGGGTAAGTGGCTATTGCTCTCCTCATTGGAGGAGTGGGGAGGGGTGTGGGAGTTGCTATTACATTCCTCATGTTGGGTTAAGTTGCTATTGCATTCTCTCATTGAGGAGTGGGGTGGGGTTGGGTAGTTGCTATTCATTCTCTCATTGGGGAGTGGGGTGGGGTAAGTTGCTAGTTCATTCTCTCAGGAGGGGTAATTTGTATTACATTTTCTCAGGGGGGTGGGGTGGGTAATATGCTATTACATTGTCTCATTGGGGAGTGGGTAAGTTGCTATTACAATTTTCTCATGGGATGGGTAAGTTGCTATTGCATTCTCTCATCGGGGTAGGTTGGTGGGGGTATTTGCTATTACATTCTCTCGGGGTGGAGTAGTTGCTATTACATTTTTCTCATGGGGGAGTGGTTGCTATTACATACTCTCAGGGCATAATACTACCAGCAATTTATGCTCATTTATTCATTCAAAAAGAAAAAAACTTGAGAATGCAACAAAAATGACATCTTGCAAAATAGTCAATAAGTTTAGTACCATGCATTAACTATTTAAAGGGGGATCCTAGATAAATGGGTTAGTTCCTCTCAGCATCAGGGCAGTTGAAAAGAGTATGGTGACTGTGCTTGTCCCGATTTATTTTTATTTCCTATAGTCCTGTATACAGTGTGGTCTAGCGCCCTCTCACTGGGAGTCTCCTTGGCGCACGGCGTTTCTGCATTTTGTTTTGGTTTTATTTTTTGATAATAATAATAATATAATAGCAGAGATTATATCAGGCCTTATGCTATTGGCCTCTAAGCGCTTTCACAGAGCGTCTTAGAAGATAATCTTCCATAACTTTCCTGGGAATGATTTGGGGGTGGGGGGGGGTGGGGGGGCAATTCGACTAAGGTGCCCTATGAATGCAATTGAGTTCAACCATTTGGTACTTACCTGTCTGGTGGACATTTTGTGTTACTGTCGGTCGGGTATTTTCTTGCACAGAAAGATCCCTATTTGCGCAAAGACGCCTCCCTCCCTCGCCCGCACCTCCGGCAATACTGGTTAAGACGTCTTTTACGAAGACTAGTCCCAATTCTCATGTGAAATGCCCCATTGGATATGCATCCCTGAGTTGTCTCCAAAGCCTTTTAAAATAAATCCCTCCCCTTTTAGAAGTCACTAATGGTCATTATTGTCTGATAGTTTATAAAGCAAAATCCTTCTTTTATCAGCCTTCCACCATATTCTTCTCCTTGAATGGGACCATCAAGGTTGGTGATTTGTCTTGTGACGGCCATTGACACAGATACTGAACAACACTCAGATTCGTCAATCGAGGGCAGTGTGAGGAGTCCTATTGAACAGACGTACATACCCATCCAAGTAGGAACACAGCTCTACATGAGTCCATACAGTGAGTTGACAAAGTTTTTGTCTTCAATAATTTTCACGCTACATGAGTCCCGAACAAGAGAGTTGACAAGAGTTGTGTGGCTCAATATTTCTTGTGGGTCATTCCGTGTGAAATCAACAGTGGTCCCCAGGTATCCTTTCGATTGTTGTTAATTCTTTCAAAAATGTTCTTTGTCGCCAAATGAACACATGCAAAAACAGGAAATTCATACTCCATCGTTTTTCTGCAGATAGAAGCCGCTTGAATTTGCTCAGCCACCCCTTTTGTCATCCCAGACGTGCAAAAATGGCAATTGTGATTTTTTACATTTTTGAAAGCTCATTTTTATGGTAACACCAGTAAAAGCTAAAAACAGTATTCTAACTTCTCCTTTTGCCAAAGATCAGAATATTGCTTCAAATAAGAGCTATCTCCCCTACCTTTGCACCCAAAGTGGTGCTTTATTCAAAATATCGCTTCCAATAAGAGCTATCTCCCCTACCTTGCAACAAAAGTAGGTGCTTTATTCACAACAGAATTTGTTTTGGTCACCCTGTTCATGGGTCATGTGAGTCTCAATTGCAGAATACTGCATGTTTTATCAAGCAAATGTACACTTGAATAAAAATTCCTTTAAAAAGGACAGGGCACCCCCAAGGAGTGAGTCTTGTTTGGTGTTTTCTCTGTGGTTTGGGAACTAACTTATGTAAGAAAGACGGTCGACACCTATCAGATTGAATTCGTGAAGTTTTATGCAACTTGCTTGACCAAAGTGTTTGAAATATATATATATATATATATCTATATATATATAGTATATATATCTTGAATACAAAGAATATAGTATAACGTTTTAGTTGTTGCGAACTTATCAGACGTAACCTATAGCATTATTAAACTTTTTCTTCACCACCTTTAGGGGCCCTGTCTGACTACCGACCACAGGGCCCCTTTGCAACTATACCAGGGCCTTTTTACTAGCTGCCCCAAACTCCAATTCTTTCCTTCATTGTCAAACTATCCAAGCCCCTTCCACAACTGTCTGGGAGCCCTTCACAGCTGTCACGATCGTCCTTGCCAACTAACACAGACCCCCTTCTCATCTACAAAGAGTGGCCCTTTTCCCAACCCAGGTTCCTCCTCCAACGTACACCAGGGCCACATTTCTACATTCCCTCCACACCTTATCCTTTTTTATTCATATGGACAATTCCCAACCTACCCATGTCCTTTTTTGGTTATTCATGCGCTATATGATATTGGGTAGAAGCACTGAAGGACATAAATGGCAACAATACCTCATTTGCATTTTACCATGAAACCTCTACTGAGTTCCTTCTCAACCTCCTCAGAGTTCCATTCCCAAACTACCCCCGGTGGTTCTCTTTCGAAACAACGCCAGGGTTCCCACATTATACAAGGGTGTTTGCCAAACCCCCCTTCCAACAACACAAACCCATCCAATTCAGGTTCTCATTTTCACCAAATTGAAAAAAAATAACTTGAAAAAAAAAAATATTTTAATTATTTTTATAAAATGAGTGTTTATTTTGGTTGTTTGATCATTTTCATTTTTTATTATATTGTAAATCATTATTTTATGTGGGGTCACTATTTGTCAAATTTCTTATTTATTAATTTTATAATTGTTTAAACATTTTTCTTCGTATTTTTTTTTTGATTGTTTTGCTTTTGTTTTCATTTTAATTATTCGGGTTTTTATGTCGTCAATTAATTGTATTAATTTTAGTTTTAAGATTTTGCTCATTTTTATATGCTTATTTATTGTTTCATAATTTTTGTGCGTATTCTTTTTGTATTTTTCTGTTGTTAAACTTTTAGATGACTAACGTTGTGGTCGTATTTATGCTCGTCATTCATGTTTTGTGTTATTTAGTGATTGCTGTTTTATTTTAATAGTTTTTTTTTAATAACACCACGCCACATCTTTCCTGAACAAACTCCTTTGCTTTCATATTACCAAGTGTTGTCTTTTGTGAATTTTAGTTGATTTTGTATTATTTTTTTACATATTTTTGTTTATAACTTTGGTTATTACGCCAATGGAATGGGATATTTTAGTTTCCAGTTAGCCGCACACCTGAATTTCATATTTTGGCAAAACTGCATATCTTTGCGGTAAAAGTCATATTTTCGGAAATCTTTAATACAGATCATAACTTTTCAGCTTCTCATAATATCAAGCATTGTTCGTGTGGCTGAGGGGGTAGGGGGTTACGTAGTGGTAATAATGAAAATTTTAGATTTCGCTACCAATGCTCTGCATCATACATGCCCGATCGAGCTGCTTAAAATATTCATCTGAAAAATGATTTTTTTTTGAAGGAAATATTACTTAATAAGTATATCCAACTGTTATACAAGTCTGAGGTTAGATATTGAATTTAGGTTTAGGACACAGCTTATACCAATGACGTTATAACACATTTATATGAAATCTTGAAAAAAATAGATGAATAATGAAATAGTGACCTCCTCCTCCTTTTTTCGAAAACAGTCAAACCGGAAACTAACAATCCAATTTCATTAGCCTTAATTACAACATTTTTAAAAAAAAAAAAAAAAAAAAAATTATTTATGTATTTTTAATTAAATTTAGATTTAATAGTGTTTTCTTTTAATTCTTATTTGTTCCGTCTTTTCTTTTTATTTGTCTTTAGCGTTTTCTATTTTTCACTCATTGATCAATTGTTAAATCTTTTGATTTTTATTTTTGTATTTTATTTATATTTAAATGTAGTTCTTTTGTTTCAATTGTAATTTTGTTTATTATTATTAGTTTATCAACTTATCTTTATTTTTTATGATTTTAAAGATTTTTTTTTTATTAGTTCATTTTATTTTAGTACTTTGTTTATTGGTGTAATTTTCATTTAGTGGCAGTTTTATTTTTTTTAACATTATTTTGTTTCATAACTTTGTATAATTTAATTTGCTTATAATTATTTTAGATTTTAATAATTTAAGTTAATATTGTTTTTTTTAAAAAAAGTAAAAAAAAACTCTATGATTAATTTTAATTTTAATTTTTTATTTGTAATTTAGCGTTTTCATTTTTTCACTCTCAGAGTTCAATTGTTAATCTTTTGAGTTTTTTATTTTGTTATTTTATATTTATGTTTAAGATTTATTTCTTTTGTTTCCGTTGTAATCTTGTTTTATTATTATATTTTTCATTGGCCTACTTATTCCCAAACTTCGTGATTCAAATTTAAGACTGTTTTGTAGTAGTAGGTTTTAAAAAAAGAAAAAAAGGGGGAAAAAAAGGGAGAAAAAAGAGCAAACAAGGTCACATCATTTCATGGTAACAAACAGCGCAAACAAGAACAAAACTAAATAAGAACAATGAAAAATCAAATATTCTGACGATTTTCGAACCAGGACCAACGGGGGGAAAATAAGGCTAGTGTTTAAGAGCCTTAAACCGCTACGCTACTGGAACTTGTTATATTAAGTGTAATGTGCTCAATTGTTCTACAAGTGAAGGAAGACAACTCAGGGTCACGATTGACATGACCCAATATGGCCTGTTACGTGGAGGAAACCATTATACAGTGTTTTGAAAAAACGTAAAAAATATTCCTTAACTTTCGCAAGGAAAAAGGGAGGAACTTCTTCGGGATTAAATCTCGGCGAAAAGAAATTAATTTAGGTCAGCGGGTAATCTCGAGTGCAACTCATTATTTTTTCCACCATTTTGAACATCCGCTATGTAACATAATCGTTGATGTAACGTAGAGAAATCCCCAAAATTTGGCTACAGTTACTAGGCGGTCAGGCGAAGGTGTAGGCGTGTCACAGACTGAGAAGAAAGATAATTATATAGTACTGCGCGCGAGATTAACGTATCTCTGGAAAACGAAGGGGTTCTATGGAATTTTTGTGCATCAGAGGCTCCGTTACTGTGTTTTGTTTTAAAATTGTTCGTAATTGGGTATGAACCTATATAGAACCGAGTGCGAGAAAAGTGAACGTTTTGTCGGTGGTTACTTCGGTGCTCGCAAACCACGGAAAAGTAAGGCACGTAATCGCTACGGGCCGCATTCCTTACTCTTACCGGACCGCCGTAACGGGTTTATCCAAAGCCAAGCCAATAGGTGCGCCCGTCGGCGCCCCTATAAAGGGTAAATGGAAACCAAACTGGGGAAGAGTGTGCATCTATCTACCGTAACAGGATTTGGGGGTCACCCACATCATGGGTCACATGAGTCTCAAATTGCAGTAAAATACCATGGAGAGCATGTTAATCAGGAAAAGTATAACTAATGGAAATGAAAACCTAAAGGAATAGAGCGTGCATCTGGCAAAATACCCGATGTCTTGTGAGTGGTTCACTCCTGTGGACATGTTGCAAACTTTGATTATTATTATTTTTATTATTGTATTATAATATTAGTTTCAATTCCTCATCAGAATAACATGGTCATTGAAAAGGGAAAGAGCAAGTAGCACTCGGTAACACGAAGTTGCGGGAATGCGGTTCCGAACTTCGGGTATCCGAAAACTTCGTGTTAACAATTCATTGGAAAATGGGGTGGACGTTTTTCAATCTGTGAACCCAAACAGGGAAACCATAGTGCGCGTTAATAGGCTTTACTTCATTTTCCAATGGTTTAAACAAGTACTAACATTCGTAAGCAAAAAATATGATACAAGGTAAGGTTTTTAAAAAAACAACATCTTAATAAAACACACGTACATGCAGGGGGGGCGGCCAAGGGATTAGCGTCGTTTTTGCAGTTCCCTAGGTTTAGCACGTAACACTAAAAACTTGACAAATATTTCTAAAGTCGAAAATGTTGTGATATCAATATTTTTCCACTCAAAATCGTTGGGAGTGAAGTATCAACTCCAGTCTAAGTATTTTTTGGTATTATGAATAACGGTACTAACGGGATCCATTTTGAACGAAGCTTGCTTGACCTCATGTTCAATCGACGAGTCCCCGCTATTTATAGCTGTGGACCATGTACCAGGCGGTACCAGAAGTGCCCCAGGGCAGCCCATGCACCAACCGTGGAATATTCTTGACCTGCTGTAGCAATCCTCTCATGTTCCGGTCTTTGAAAACGATTTGATGATAGGTTTGCAGCACAAGTTATGCGAGCAACCGACTAATCTAAAGCAAGGCAATTTTAAACGGTCAAGGCTGGTCCGTACGGGAATTCCCCACTCGCCACTCACTGAATATAAACGCGCACGTGACTTCAAATTTCCTGGTCACGTGTTCTAGGCTCGTCCAAGACTCGTTCCGAGTTTGCGTTGAATGAAGCTTGTCCGACACCCGCTGAGTACATGCAACAGATGAGTTTATATTGTACACACAGCTACAGATAAACTGACCCAGATTTGATGACCCATGAACAGAGTCTGTTCGCCCAGTCCCACTTTCAAAAGTAAAAAATCAATTCTGCATTTTTTCATCATTTTTATAAAAGAAAAAATTGATTTATTTCAATTGCCAAAACATTTGTTTTTGAAATATCTCTCACAAATATAACTGTTAATCCTTGCTGTTTAGCATTTGATCGTTCAAAATAAGTTTTTTTATGTGAATTAGTCTAGAAACACACCCCAGGCAAGACGCACGTGGCCTGCTTGGCAATCGGCCGCTGCTTGGCAAGTTGGGGTGCGTGTGTGTGGGCCATCGTCTTCCCATTTGAAGTTGAACTCGTTGCCATGGCAGTCGTGGGTCTTGTTCCTAAATAGATCTTTTACGGACTGTGATCGGGGATTGCTGAGAAAATGAGTTTGATGATTGTGAGCAATTTGTTTTGTCATGGGTTCGTGTTAAAGACATCGTTGGAGAATTACATGGATATAACAATTGGGAATGCAGGAAGAGGTTAGAGTTGCCGAAACTCGTGTTATTTGTTTGAGTTAACCGCAAAGGTTTGTACACAAAGTTATATGGTTTTCAAACGGAATGCGTTTGTATAACCATGGTTGTTAAGCAAAGTTACGGGTTAGGCGGGTTCGTGTTAACAAGTTGACTACTGTACTACATTTGCTTTCCATGGCAACATTTGATTAAAGACACGATCAGTGGTCAGTTCAAAGACAATTCTGAAAAATAACCAAGAAATTAGTTTATAATCAAACACAATTGACCAAGTCTGTAGAACTCTAACGGTTATTTTTTGCAACTGAAAACTTACCCGGGAGCTAGCAGACAATTATTAACACATCTCAATGTACAAAAGGTTTGATTGAGTGATTAAAATGTTGACAGACTGCAGGGACCCATGAAATGTGATTCTAGTTGCCACAAATGGTACTAAGATAGTTTGTACTATTAAAATGTTAAAGTTTAAGAGTTATAGGCTAAAAACAGCAAAAATCAATAAAAAAGGTCAATTTCAGTTGTACAGGGGTCAATTTGAAAGTGCCACCTCCAATTTAGATAACAAAAATAAAAAAAATAAAAAAAATAAAAATAATAGGATTAAAATAAGGAATAGGTATTTGACTGTTTAAAAATGCTTAGTTACAGATGAAGGGCACAGGAGGACCAATCCATTTGCATTCAATGGGGCTCAACCTTAAGGTCCCCCCCCCTACTTTCTTAAGCAAAAGCATTTGAGACACTCAAAAACTATTCCTTATTTTGTCCTATGAGCTCAGCCAATAATTTGCAACCATTTTTTACCAAATCGGAGAGCACCGCTAAAAATTTGACCCCTGTACACTGAATGACCCTTTATTGTTTTTTCTTTTGTTTTTAGTCTTATTACTCTTAACTGTAAGTTGTAGGTAGTACAACTTACTGTTATTTTCATTCATTTCATTTCAGGGTTGTTCAACATTGATTGTAGCCAAATGGGCTAAATTACGAAACATTTACATCTAAAAAACAATTATATCAGATAAAGAGCATAGTCAAAAATGACACTAAATTAACGGAAGTGTTGTAAAACGTCTACTCAAATTGGCAATGGAAACAATATGCTTCGCACAAACTCATTGCCCACTCCCACACTCATCATCCCCCATGCACACCACCACACATCCTTGAAAGAGCTACATTGTGGGATTTTACTTAAAAAAACTCTTAAAAAGACACTTTTTAGACATTTTTTCAGAAAAATTAAACTTTTTCAAAACTATATGAGCGAGAATTTCAAACCTATATGTTTTTAGATTTTTCTCTTAAAAAGAAACTTTTTAGACTATTTAAAGATTTTTTCAGTTTTTTTTGTCAGTTTTTTCTAGATTTTTCTCACTTTTCTTAGCCAAAAGGATTGTGCCGCAGTCCTATATAGTTACTAAACTAGAAAAATCTCTTTTCTACGCTCGGAATAACCCCAATACTAGATTACAGTTTACTCCGTTATAGGACAATTCGGAACATATAATCTAGTAAAAATACTCCCGACAATGAAGCAAATACACCCACAATGTAAAAATACAGGGTCAGAATGTCTCTGTATTCATAATACACTCAGAATGTATCTCTGATGAAGTGCACACACAACCACCCACACCAAAACACCCACACCCACAAACACAACTTCCCTCCACACAAAACCAAATTATGTGCCAAAGTTACCATTTTACATATTACAGGAGTCAAAATATATACTACAAATTATAAAAAGAATAAAACACCTTCAGCCAAATTAATAATCGACATTCTTGCAACAGTTTGTAATAATAGGAAAATTATATATAAATGAGCATCCCCCCCCATACACAAATTTAGTTTAAAAGGTCAACTAAATAGGAATTCCATGATTGTTGTACAGGGTGGTTCCGGTAAGATGGTTAGCATTCCTCAGAGAATATTTTTTTCCTGAATACCTTGGGTAGACAAATAAAATTGTATACTTGTCAGCAACGATTCGGATCAATTTAAAAAGTGGACCCTCTGTAAAACTTGTCGTGGTCCCCTATCTTAAGGCACCATGTTGGGGAACGATGTTTTCAGGGGTCCCTGTCAGTCTATCTACATTATTTAATCACTCAAACACCTTTTGTACTTAAGATGTGTACAAATGTCTGCTAGCTCTGGGCTAATTAACAGAAAAGAAGAAGAAAACAGGGGAGTTCCAAGATATAAATCCCCATTCATTCGGTTTGTAGTAAGTGTCCGTTACGGACAGTAATGACTAAATGTATGTTTTGTCCTTACTAGGTCGCTTTCAGTCTTACCACTAGTAGGGGGTACGTTAGTGTAACTATACTTAAGACATGCAAAAAATCTGATTTTTTGATTTAGCAATCACTGGATAGTGCCTTTAACAGGAAAAAAGTGCAAAAGACCTTCACATGATAGTTGGCGTGGTTTGTGATCCAAAAACTTGGGTCTTTCTTTAACAAAAGACAAAAAGAAACAATAAAATCAGCTGTATGCTGTTTTAGGCCAAAAGACCCAAAGCACTTGTAGTCTCGACACAAGAGCGACTCTAACCCCCAATAATTGATTTGTTCTTTGCTTGCAGTTAAGTGGCAGAAGTTACGACTACAAAGTGGACATATTCTCACTAGGTCTCATTTCTTTGAACTCTTGCATCCGTTCTCAACACAAATGCGAACGCATTCGGTAGTTAATACAGTAGTAGCATCCATTCTCAACACAAATTGGAGACGCATCTCGGGTTAAGTATCCGTATTGTAATAGGTCTCATCTTCTTGAACTCTTGCATCCGTTCTCGACACAAATGGAACGGAATCTCGGATAAGTTTATCGTATGTTGTAAGAGGTCTCATTTCTTTGAACTATTGCGTACTTCTCTACACAAATGGCATGCATCTCGGTAAGTTTATCAGTATTGTAATAGGTCTCATCTTCTTTGAACGCTTGCGTCCGTTCTCTACACAAATGGCATGCATCTCGGTAAGTTTAAGTTTATCATATTTAATGTCTCATCTTCTTTGAAACTTGTCTCTGCGTATCCGTTCTCACACAAATGGAACGCATCTCGGTAAGGTAACCTGGTTAGCATCAATTTCTCAACACAAATGCGAACGCATCAGGGTAATTGTATCAGTATGGTAATAGTCTCATCTTCTTTGAACTCTTGCGTCCGTTCTCTACACAAAGGGAACGCCATCTCGGTAAGTTTATCAGTATTGTAATAGGTCTCATCTTCTTTGAACTCTTGCGTCCGTTGTCTACACAAATGGCATGCATCTCGGTAAGTTTATCAGTATTGTATACTGATAGTTATTGTAATAGGTCTCATCTTTGAATCTGCAACCGTTTTCAACACAAATGTGGCTGCTTCGGGGCGTAGTCCAGAGGTATCTAACCAATTGAAACTTTATTTATGGCTTTTTAGATCATGACCACGGCCAGACAGCAGAGTTTCCAACCAGGTTTACTAAAGAACTTCCGACAGAGGTGAGGCTATACACCTTAAGAGAAATTTCCAAACCATGTTTTGTTATATTGGGAATGCTTACCATTGTATTAAAGTTAAAAGGCAACTATCAGTGATTGATAAATCAGAAATCAAAAAACTCTCAAAAAATCTTATTTTTCCATTTCTGTAACAAGTATAGGTCCCCTAACATAACCACAATTGAGTCTCAAAGGCAACCAATAAGGAAAAATTGAATATTTTAGTCTTTACGTCGGAGCGGACACTTACTACAAACACGTTAATTGAATGGAGATTCAATCTTTGAACACTGCTGTTTCTGCATTTTCTATCAAAAATTTTAGTTTTGAAAAATATCCATATGAGGTCCTACAGACTTATCCTTACTTTTAAGTTATTCTTGCAATTTCAATTTTTATTTTTATCTACGGGTGAATACTGAGGTGTCAGTAAGGGACCCCCAAAACTATGGTTTTCTCCCTCGTGTGGAAGCATTTGCAAACCAAAAAATTAAAATTGATTAGAAAAGGATGGATTTGATCATAGATCTCAAGTAATTGGCCGAGCAAGACCAATTACTTGGGAGTATTGTATGAGAGACATGAAAGATTCCATTCAATTTTATCATTATTTTTGTTTCCGATCTGTGTCCTTTATTATTATACACTCCATTAATAAATTTGAGTTGTTAATGGTTAAGCACTCTACATGATTGGAAAATTGTTTCCTTAGTTTAGAGACGCTGTTGCAAGGTACTTTTCAGATATAAGTAATTGCAAGATACCTCAAAGCGTAATAGTACCCCCAAGCTGTAAATAGTAGTTGGATTGTGAATTGCATATTGCGAGTAAACACCGGATTACGTAGACTTAGTTGCTCCTGCATCCGCTGTCGTCGCTGAGGCCAATGAAAGTTTTCCAATGTCCTTTCTCATACTCGGTCTGCACGCTCATACAGTGGTGTCTGTCTACCTCAGGTCCCTCTCCACAGTGTTTTTTTTTCCATGTTGTCTATCCTTCTCTTGGTCTATTTCCTTCTGGTTGTCAATGAAAAAACGTGTTGGCAATTCGGGTCTTGGTAGTCTATCACAGTCCAAACACTTGAGTTACGTTGTGTTGAATATATGTGGCTACGACTGGTAAAAGTTCTTGCTCACTTCTATGTTTGTGATGCGATCAGACCATTGATCCAGGATTTGTTCATTTTTTTCTCATGAGATATTTTGGAGTTGCCAGGTCAGAGAATAAAGGAGGACGAGATGACCATTGTGTTTGTACGTTTAGCTTTGGGACAAGATGATTTGTTGCTTCGCAGATCTTGTTCAGACTCCTGAAGGCACGCGCTTGCTGTACGTCCGTCTAGCTATCTCAGCTCCAATTCATCATCTGCAGCGATTGGTAACTGCCAAGTAAGTGAATCCAGTGACAGGCATGAGAGGCCACACTCAAGGGTGATTCTGTTTTTTCTTGCAGTTTCCTACTCCATTGTATAGGGTTTTGAACAATTATTTCAGTCTCAATAGTACATAGATTTGTGGCACATTGTTTGTCTTTTCTGATCTTCTATGGTCTCTGACATAACGCCAATATTCATCGGAAAAGTCTAGGTCACCAAAACGATTCCTCTCCCATTCTTTGATGCCATGATTGCATTTGTCAACGGCGTAACGCAGGGAGATGTACTATTTACCGATTAAATACTACCTTGAGGTTTATGACTTCGCTGTTGTCTAAAGGGAGACTTTTGCAATGAATATTGATAGGCACAAATTATGGAAATTTCTAAGAAGTAAATAAAACAAATATAGACTGCCTTTATTCGAGCTCTAGCTTAAAACATGATCCCTCAGTGACATCAAGTAGGCCCTACTATTTTCCTTCGGGGCAAAGGCCCTTTGGGGAAACGTGGTTACCCATCAATATTAGCACAGTTGAATAGGGCTTTGCAAATGCATTATTGCGTCATTACCATCAAACAGCAAGTTTGTTTCCCACGGCCTTTATGGGGTGTATGTTTTAATGTCAGGTACTCTCATATCAAGTAGAAGAACACAATACACATAATCGGAACAACCCCCAACCCCTTTTTTAAAAAAAAAGGAATGACTATTTGAACACATAATGGGAGCACGACTTTATTGTTTTAATGCGATGAACGTCCAACGTAGAGTGTGCAGAATTCTTGATCTTTGTTACCTAATTGAGAGCAACAAGAACAAGTGTTGTATCATGATAATTGGATGTTAAAATGCTCTTTTAGATATGAGGCACTTCTGTTATTGAGATGTTTAAGCACTGTCAGTCATTAATGAAAACAATCAGGGTGCCCTCAAATTTGGTCTCCAATGTGTAGTTTTTTTTTGCATTACTGTAATTAGAATTGATTTAGTAAATTACCTGTTTAAAGAACCATGGCCCGATCGCTAATAGCCTCGTCCCCAGAGTCAGATTTTACCGAAAGTGACCAAATTTTGGTATCTCAAAGGAAAGCTACTATTTTTCTCATTTACCATGTGAAATTAGGCTAAAGGATGGTTGGTTTGGAAGTTATTAGTGAAAATTGTGCCCCTTTTTGGGTCGACCAATATTAATTTTAAACAGTACTCTATGGAGCCTTACAAAATTACGGTTTAAGCTCTCACATCAAAATGGATTGAAAATATCGGCGGGAGCTTTACAATGGACTTTGGGGTTGAAGACCCAATATATCAAGCTGAAAAATTTCATATACGTAAATCGGGCCTCTCCTTAAGTGAAAAGAACAAAACAGTGTTCAAATACGGCAATTTTTTGTGCAAAAAATATAGGGATCCTGGCAATTTAATGGACATCATGAAATATTAAAAAGAACGTTTAAGCTTTAATGGCCATTTCCACATAGCACACAATACTAGCCCGGGGGACCATGGAATACGCAAAGAGAGTGGGGGGGGGGGGGGGGTGGGGGGGGGTAAAAAAATTAAGGGGGGGGGGGGGGTGGGGGGGGGGGTGGATATTTGGGGGGGGGGGGGTGGGGGATGTGCAGCCCTCCCCACCCCCCCCCCCCCCTCCCCCCCATCTCAAGACCCAATTTCACACCTCCCATCAGGTCATAAGAGCCCCAGTTTGAGCATAATTCAGGTCTTAAGGGTCCCTATGGGGAAAAATTTGCCTCAAAAGCTAAATAGCAAAGTTTCAGTTCCAAGTCTGCAAATTTTCCACAAAATTTCAATTTCAAACAGGTTTTGTGGTGGCCTTTGGCCTTATCATACAACTTATGTATATGACCGCTTGACCTGCATGCTATTATTTGTTGTTTGTGTATGATGACTAAAACTGAACTGGAACAATCAGTTCAGTTCCCAAGGCTATCCCAACCCCTCAAGTTGGTGCCCTTCCCACGGACACCCCCACCCCATCCCCAAACAAAACCTGGTTTTCAAGACAGATAACTGTGAATATATAGTTTCATTTCATTTCTTATTTCTTTGTATTTATCCCTAGACCAAGTTTGCCAATGGTGCTCTCGCCAAACCAGAGAAGAGGCCAGATGCCAATCAACTAATGGATGAGTGGAATTATTCAGTGAAAGTACCTATACTACACCCCACCAAACCACCAACAGCTCGCCAAAGGTACTCGTCAAACTCTAGCACATGAGCAGCGACTGGAAACTTGAATAGAATGGGTTGGGTTAGTTTTGCAATGGAACACCATTGAGACCCGTCCTTCTTCAGACAGAACATCAATTGGATCATACCTCATATTATCAATAATATTTTGTTCCCTTCATGAACAGAATATTACTCATTTTCAGTTGCAGCGAAATGGCCAATTTAACTACATTTTTCTTTGGTTTGCGGAAATAGCCATAATTTTTGCAGCATTGTCCCCTCCAATGATTTTTCACTCACTGAAAGAAAGATTCTGAATATAATGCTGAATCAAATATGCCAAATACACCATACATTTTCTTTTTAGATTTGTTTATTACTGTTCACTTCTTTTTGACATGCCCTTTAGGTATCCAACATACCCGCAAGTAATAATAAACAAAAGCATCCTAATAAGACAAATTGGATATTTAGTAATTACGTTCTGTAATGACCACCAAGCTTCAATAACTATAGTGCAGCTGTTTGGCAGATTTATTGCCAGTTTGTTTACAAATTACACCAAACCTCATTTCTGAAAAAAGGCAAATAGAAAATGGTAACTTAAATTGACAGATGAGATTTTTTATGCTTATAATTCTCGCAAGTTCACGGATCGGTTGTAGACCAACTACCGAGAAGGTTTATTGACAAACAGGTGCTAAAGAAACGCAACCTGTGTTGAAACTTGCCCTGTCTATGTATCGTGTCCCATAGAAAACCATGCTTTGATTCTGTTTGTGCACGACAGAAACTACTAAATCACTTTATTACATAAAGACCGCGTATCGGCTTAATTCACTTCATGTTGTGTATCTATACATGGTAAGCATTCCAAATATGAAAAACCTACAATCTTTTCATAAGTCCTTGGAACACCTGTTAATATTTGGCAGCTATGAAAGAGTTAAATAGGCTTGAAATGCATGTTAACATCAACTTTATTTCCCCCGTTCCATCCCCCTCCAATCAGTGTTGAAAAATATGGTGCGAGATTGCTCAAGGTGTCGTGCTTCATGCACATTGAACTTGACGGGCGGACCCAAATCTGCACAAAGTGTTCCGACAAGTTTGAAACAAGAGTGTAAAGGTTCAAGAACAAGTTGGGGGTGCTTCTTCTTAAATCTCCTCATGACTCCTTTAATTTGTTTACAGAATCAGTGTTATTTTAAATACTATGTATTTTTAGTACATTTACCCTACCGCATTTTAACCACGGTTCATCAAAATGAACGAATCAGGCAATTATGTCTAAATCAAATCAATTCATTCAGGAAAGGGTTGGCCTATTTTGTGGCCCACATGCATGAAGCCAATTTTGGGCACCAAAATAAAGAATACCTTGCTGAATTCAGTGAGTTTGTTTGTTTGTTTGTGGTCACCTTTGCTAATTCTATACGTGTATCAAACATTCCGACTTGAGATCAAAAAGCCTTCCTGGTGAATATAAGATTTCGTGGGATTATTGTGCACCATGATCAATGCAATTTGACCTCAAACACAAAAATTAGGATCTAGGTTTATTTTTGTACTGGTTGTAACACAGACAAAAGCTTGTTTAGTCCAGATTTTTGAGATGCCGTCGCTTGTTATGTCTATTGTCAGGAGACGGTATGACAAATTTCCTCAAATACTCAGTTTTTTCACTCTGTGTGGGTTTTCTACATTACAGCAGTTTTTAGTTATATGGAATTTTACACACTTATCCCTATTTCTAAGTTTAAAAAAAATGCATATTTCCACATTTTTTTGATTTTCTCTCGCGGTTATCGCTGCTAAGTCCCTTTACGTTGATGTCATGGCTCACGGTCGCTGACTGAGCAGGCACTAGGTTATTCAAAGCTCTTGGTTAATGGACACTTTGCGTAATTGAATGAGATAAAAATTCATATCTTAAACTTCGGTTTTCCTGCTTCTGTGAATTTTTAGTTGGAAAAATAACCTAAGGAATTCCACGTCTACCCTTCCTTTAAGCTATTCCTCCACTGGTAGGTTTTGTTACAAAGTAATATGACAACTGTATTCAATAAGTGATGGTAAGTGGTTTGACTTTTTTTGAATTGCATCCTAATTACAACTACCTGTTTACTTGGCATAGAAATTAATGGATTATGACCTACGTAATAGGACAGTGTTTCCCAACCTTTTTTGTCCCGAGACCCATTTCTTGACACTTAGCTTGCTGGCTGACCCCAATTACTCAAAATAATATTTCTCAAAAAGAAATTTGCACAGAAGAGAAAAAATTGAAGGTTTTTGGAGGGGTATGTCATGGCAACCCAATTTTCAAGCCAAGGGAAGGGGCTTGCAACAAGGTCGCCTCTATCTCCCGGAAGCTCTGAATTTACTGACGACTGTGAAGCAAGGGCAATCCTTAAAAAGTTCGGTTGTGGCATTTTTATAAGGGCATGGTTGCTCTCCATCCTAACACAAGTGCGCACAAAGTGTGCAAAAATATTTCATTACAATCGTGTGAATTTTTGGTCTTTGAACAGTCCTGTAAGTGACAATTTATACTGATTTGCGTGCAAAGTGTGCAGAAATTTTATTAATCAAATACAAATTCAATTGATTAATTAAACACTGCAAAATCGCTTGCTTGACATAGTTAAATTATCTTATTTGCCTATTCTTTCCCTTCCTTCTAGACAAGTACTTTCATTTTCATTTCAATTAACTTCGCGACCCCCTTCTCTTAAGGGTCCGTGGGGGGGGGGGTTGGGAAACCTTGATTTAGTGACAATTTTGCCCAGTGTAAATGTAGTGCTACATGTAGATGCCAAGATTTATGTCACACTGTAAATTGATTCAGTCTCAGATGCTTTGGAATATGCACAACTACATTCCATTTGTTTAAATCATGTATGTGTATCAGCACATGTACATGTAAGGTCAAATAGGTTTATATAAATTTGTAATATTTACATTTTAGCATTTTGTTTTATATTTTCATGGTTTTGTAAGGCATTATCAGTGGTTTGTTTAATCGGGATATTGAAAAATCGTCAAACATCAGATTTTGGTATGTCTGTAACAAGCTTAGGTATCCTAACATACCCTACAAGTCGTAAGACCAAAAGCAGCCTAATAAGGACAAAATTGGATATTTTAATCATTAATGTCGGTACGGACACTTACTATAAAACTTAAAGGAGATTCATATCTTTGAATACTGCTTATTTCTTTCTGTCAGTTTTTCAATTGGAATAAAATAACTTGTGGGAATTCTACACACTTATCCTTTACTTTTAGCTATTCCTGCAAATTTCAAATATTTTGACTCTTCAGGTGGATCATTGATATCATCTTTAAGAAATCCTGCCTTTTGTATTGGTCAATTTACTAATGCATTTAGAATACCGTATTGTTTGTAATAAACGCTCCCCCTCTAATAAATGCCCCCTCAATTTTTTTCCACTAATTTAATGTTCCTAAAAATACCAAACATCATGCCATATGTGCAAGTGCAGTTGACACAAAAAGTATCTCGGCATGTTTTTGGATCAGTATTGTACCAAAGTCGCATAATTTGGTAAGTTTTCAAGATATACATTTTGTTGCCTAGGTCTTGCTCTTTCATTTAACACCTTGTAAAAAAGCGTGCAAAAATGGCTGAGATAGAGCGCCTGAAAGACGTAAAACCCCAAAACCAAAAGTTGCAGTTTTTGGCATTTTCAATGGGCATTGCAGTGTACTGTGACAGGAACACGCTGACCACAATCAATATTGCATAAGCATTCTTGCTCATTCAGTCGGAAATCCTCTTTGTGTAGAATCAATACACACGTATTATTGCGTTGTACCACACAGTGACCATTGAAAAATCCAAAAACTGCAACTTTTGGTTTGGGGCTTTACGTCTTTCAGGTGTTTTATCGCAGCCATTTTTGCATGCTTTTTTACAAGTGAGGTGTTAAATGAAAGCAAGACCTAGTCGAAACACTATGCCGAGATACATTTTGTGACCAGCTGTATAACATAATCAGCGTATATAGCATTTTAGAATTTGACGGACATGGTTCATTGCTTCAAATACACTAATATACATTATATTAGACGATTTTGTAATATGAATAACATCTAGATCAAATTGCCATGAATTTAATCTACGATTGCTTTTTTATGACTTTGGACTGGTGTCTTTGATCGGATTTTATAGTAAAATTGAAATTAATTGGATTTTGTGTCAATTCTTTTAAAATTGTATTTTGATTTTTGCATTTGCTGTGTGTCTGCCTGCCAGATAATGGTTACACAGTGTGTGTTGTGTGTGTGCGCGCACACGTTGTGCGAACTATACCCAAATGTCTTTTCTCTGAAAAGAAATTTCTAGTATGATTTTTATTGTTTCCTCATGATATGCATGGTCACACTTTGAGAGCTGTGTTTTCATATTGTGTGTTTTGTAGGTAAACACAACACACACTTGCCCTAATCTGATTCTCTTTTGAATAGAGCCCTTTGTTGATGACCAATTCCCCCCCCCCCCCCTCATAGGATGACCTCATTGACATTGATAGACATCATAACTATGTCCCATTCACAAACCGTGACGCGACAGCACGAACCCTCTGCCATTAGTGGAACGACTATATTTTTGCATTTTTTAAAATCCTGTAACCCAATATTTACACATAATTGAGTGTTCTTGTAGTAATATAACAAATGTAAAACAAAATGTCACACATGTGACTGCCACTCAAATGAATGTCAGTATAATGCTTTTAAAAAAACAAAAAAAGTTATGTTTCCATGTAGCTGACTAGCACATTTTGATTTTGGAGCATTTTACCACATGCCTTTTTATTGATGTCTGAAGAAAATTCTATTTTTTACACAAAAAGGGCTTCATAGAAAAGGTACATTTTTTGAAAACATTAAGTGATCCCAAACTGATATTTTTGTTTTTATAAAGTAATAATTTGGTAAAAATAAAAAATATGGTTTGCAATGTTTGGACTTGACACTGGCCTATTTGAGCCATTTCTGGGGGACAATCCTTTAAAAAATGGCATTTTTGCAATTTAGGTTTTTGGACTACCTACTGGAAATAACACGAGATGCCAGTTTTCCGGTTTTCCCGGAAATCCGGGATTTTTTAACAACCCCCAAAAACTGTCCGTTTTGCCGTTTTTTTTTTGTTTTGTTTATTAAGTTTCCAAAAAACCCTGTTTCGGCGTCTGGTGAGCCAAAACTAAATTAAGTGTGATTTAACCACGTACATTTAGCGCTATATGTCCCCTCCGGCAACCTCGAAATTGTACACGTATCGTTGGTTTCCGACTCGAATCGCCTAATACCGTAAACCATCTACAAGAAAATCTTTTGACGGGTACCGTAAGCGATCATCCTACTGGCTCTGTGTAAGGAGTTGATCAGCGGAGGCGCGCTCGTGGTGTGTGTTTTTGCCATGGTATGCCGACATACTTCGTAGGAAAAAGGAAAGTCGTTGACGACTGATGATTTACAAGCGATAGAATGAAAGATAAAGAATCATGGCACTGGTCATGGTTGGAAACTTGGAGAGAAAGATGACACGACGATTTTTTCAGAGTACATGGAGGAAACTGAACCAAGCTGGACTGGCGTACTAAAAATGACCGTCACCATGGTGTAGAAACCCGCGAATTATGGATCGTCGGGAAGAAAGCGATCAAATGGTCCACGCAAATAAAGATGTACATAAAGAACAGTAGGGCCAATTGAAAAAATGCACAAGAGTGTTACCAGCTCTTCTTTCAGCCGCTGCTGCTGTAGGACTTAAACAGTTAACCATCAGCTGGCAAAGGCTAAGGTAGGCAATGTAAAGTGCAGCCCATCAAATCATTAGAGAAGGCCATATACATTCAACCTTGACAAAATTCTAATAAAAGGTCTTTTTGTATATTCTTGTAGGACTATAATGTGATAATTGGTGACAAAAATTTGTCCGGCTTCCGGCTGCTGCGTTGAGTCAATATCCAAGGTCCAAGTCAAGACCTTTATTAAGCATTTGATAGATCATAACTCATCAAACCATGGGTCGAAAAAGCACAAATGGGGTGTCTATACCAATTTTGGGGGGCAAAACAAACAAAGAAACATATATTAAAAAAACAATCAAAGCTTCCTTCATTCAGTTTCAAATAATATAAACATTGCATGAGAATTTACTGAAAACGATTACAGCACCAATTAACCTTAGTGGTAACCATGACCATTACTATGGAAAAACAGTCAAACATAAATTCGGTTCAAATGAAGCATGATAGCTGCTGGGTTGATGATACATGTAAAGTCAATATAACCATCAATTCATCGAAATATTGTTGATAGTTCAGCAACATTGTCGCATCCAGTGCCCTGGCAAGGGCCACAAGCAGTAGTGCATGGCAGATCGGCTTTCCTGCATGAAACAACTCAGGTTGCCAACTCGTCTTGCAGTTGCATTCTTATATTGTGCATGTAGTTCCTCTGCGTGCGTGCTGTCTAGGGTAATTATGGGATGCAGCCCATTTTGTTCGTCGTTTTCCCAGCCCCATTAAACATGGGTGAAAGGTAATCACTATATGCACACATGTTGACCTGATGGTAAGCTCGTAGGCTGTGGAAGTACGTTGCTGACGGGTTGGTGGCAAACTGCGATGGATTTACAACTTTGTAGAGGTAGCAACTTTCTCTTGAAGATTGATCTCTCAGTTCAGAAAGGGTACCCTTCTTCCCTCCAAAGAGCTCCATCATTGCCATTGTCTCCCGTCGTTCCTCTATTGTGGCTTGATCTTGTCGCTTTCACAAACTGTTTAAGCAATTGGTTTGCAGTTACTCGGAATTCTTAAACCTCTGTATGCTTGCTATTTGCAAACCATTTGCTATTCTTGAAAACCGTATCGCATCCAGTAAATGCGTGCAGAAAGGGCAAGCTTGACAGATTCATAGCCCATTGCTTTCTTTAAATGTTGTGACGCATATTGCCTTGCTAGCCCCTTTTTGTCGCTTCTGAAGAAAAACTGTGTGGTAATCTTTCAGATGGAAGCGAAGGAGCACAAGTGTAAGCAGGGTTTCTCCTACCAAAGTACACAGGCGAAGTCTCTGCCAATTTCCAACGTTGTCAAACTATGTTGCTATCAGCATCATCCTTGCATTGGCAACTTACATTCCGGATCGGAATCCTTTGATAGGTGTACTATGAGTCGTTTCTTATTAAGCTGTGTTACTTAGGAAATCCTCTCGCTCATATTTGCATTCAGGTTTAAGCTGAAATTTACTTGTCTATCACCACCTTTCTTTTTTCTCAGGTGTGTTACTTTTGGTGAAAGTGACTGTTCTCCCCATAAAGACAACATCAGCTTTGACCATAATGTTGATGGTGTATTATGCATAAAACTGTGTACTTTTTCTGGAGGGACTCCCTTAGGCCATAAAGTTTGTGTAAAAGAAGCCTTCATCATGACAAATCGTCAGGTTTGGTACATCATCAGTTTTCAAATATGAATTTTGATTTCATTGATGTCGATTCTTCTATATCTCTCCTTGTCCATTTCATCTACTAGTATTCATAACTGCTCTGTATCCAGAATCATGACATGGATCTGTCTTAAGCTTTGACATTGCTTCTCCTATTAGTGCTTCCTTCAACTTCGGCTTATCAGCTGTCAGCATTACATGGTTTCTTGCAAACAAAGTGGTGGATAGGAGCCAATTCTACTTAATTAAATCACTTGTATCAATTTCAACATTCTGATGAATGATGAGAACGCTGAAAGAGCACAGTTGGGTCAATGTTGTGTCCTTGTTCTACTTTCAATTTATTTGCAGAATCCATTCGTCACTGCTTTCTGGCTCTCTAAATTATGCCACAAAGTGCTCTTTACATGCATGACCTGTGCCTGAAGTAGAATTTGTTATTATTTATTCCAACAGACTGCGTAAGAGTCTACAGTGCATCATGATTGCAACTTCACCAGTAAACACATTTCTGAGCGATGCGATCTGCAGAGCCACAATGGGGAGTGCTCTGTAACAACTTTCAGTAGTCGAGAAGCATCATCGCAATCTCGTTGCAGTCGTGATGCATCTAGTGTTTCATGCTGCACGCTGTCAATAAGTTCTACACCAGCGCTCTCTTGGCCATGGCAAGGTTATTGCGCTCGCTTTGGCATGATTGTGTCCACAGATTTCGCTGTGTTCTGTCATCCCACTGCCTCTTGTCAACCCTCCTGATGTTTTGAGAATCTCATCAATGTCTGCTATATGGTAGATCGGAAATGAGCCCTGCCCAGTAATTATCAGTGCCGTCTTACTACATGGAAACCATCTTGGAATCGTTGATATAGCTCTGGGTGTTTCGTCTGGAAGTTTCAACATCTCTTCAATGAAGAAGTGGGCTGATCTTAGATAATGAAAAAATTTCCACTTGCAGCTAGAATGGTCGACTATCTTGGGATGGCTTTTAAAACAAGTTCCAATTTCCGGAACGATCTGCAGTCCACTAAATTCCTGCTATGTTGATCATTTTCCAAGTAGTTGAATGAAAGGCGAGATTCTGGATTCAGATTCTAGACGTTTTTTCAACTCAATTAGAGGTCCCTCATATATATCCTTCTGGGATGTCCATGATCTTTGATTTCATTTCTTCAATCTTATGTAGATGTTTCAAGTTCCGGTGATTGAGTCTGTAAGGTTGCCGTCCTCCTCTAGTCTATTCCAACAAACTATTTAAAACACTTTTTATTTTTACCCCTATGATGACCTTGAAAAGCTTTGTTCACTGCTTTGCCGACTAAGCATATGCTGTACACATTTCACCGGATACGGTGGTTGAGCATCTCTCTCAAGCCACGCCTTCCATTTCATCTGTCCTATGGCCCAAGCAGGTACATTAGGAAGTGAAATCACCCATCTGACAACAAATTATAAAGTTTGGAGAGTCAAAATTATTTTCTATGTTTCAGTAGAGTGACTGGTCAAAATGTTAACCACAGCATATGGCCGTATTTCTTTGCAATGGTTGAGACATAATGTAGAGCTGAGAGTAAACATGATCTATCTCCAGAATACAAGTCTCATTGGAAGAAACAGTTTAATTTTAGAACCCCTGGAAATTGTTGCTCGCTGTGCACTGTTGCCATGATTCCTTGCCACAGTGGCATTGGTCGGTTAAACTTATGTCTGACCCCCATAGAAGATTGACTTTTTAAGTTCACTGGCCCCGGAAGCTGTGGTAGCTCCTTAAATTATGTTAGCCCCTATGTCTCTTTCCATATGCATATTGGAGAATCGGTATCTTTGGGGTTGAACTGGGAGGGTTTTCTTTCACTGGTTTTCTATACACAACCTGGTTAGTCCGTGTTTTTGGCTGGTGTAGTTGCCACATAAATTCCAAAGAGGCCGTGGAACTTCCCCTTTCCATCCAGGGTGGTGAATATGGTCGACGTTGTCTGTGCAAACAATAACTGAAAGACATCTTCGGCTTCATCACATCATTCTAGAAAGTCAGAAGTGTTTGCAGCGTTGATATAATAGCTTTGTACCTCTTCATAGAAGCACAAAAGCCGAGATTATGCAACTCCTCCACTAAGAATTTTGACCTGGTTAAGTGGTGTAGTTGAACAGCCAAGCCAATTTGGGCAATTGGTGCCAACACAGCTCAGGGTCTCAAGCTTGTATTATAGTCTGGCCTATACTTGCAGACTTAATTGGTCCGCTTTTCTTTGGCTGAATAGATCTTTAAAAGTGATGACAACAAAGATGGCAGGAACTCTAGAGCTTTATCTGCCTTATGTTGTGAGATGTCCCCTGGATATACTGTCATATCTGAAATTAAAGTCTTGATCTCCGCCTTTATGAGTCTGGCTGCAGTTTCGACAATTTCAGTAGCTTTCGTCATCAGGGCTACTAGCCCGATATCGTGCTCTCATAATAGACCTGCAGTAAGATTAAAATAATTGAATAAGACCCTATGTTGGTGATATATTGAATTGTGGTTTCCTTATCATGTGTTTTATATTCTCATGATTGAGATTAAAAAGTCTCGTTTCTTCTCGGTAGAATATACGGGAATATTAACTTTGCCGAAAAATGTCCCTCTGACCCATTGTTGCTTTTAGCCTCTGGAAAATGAAATCAAAGATATTATCACCAAATCTCCTTGTACTCTTGCTCCCTAGATCCAATCCCAACATGGCTTGTCAAAGATGGTCTTGAACACACTTCTGCCTGCTCTCACAATATAGTTAATAACCTCTTTGCAATCGCGGGTGTTTCCAACAAGTTTAAAATAAGCACATGAAATCACAAAACGCTCTGTTAAAAAGGCAGGGCGGATTTTGAAGACCTGAAAATTACAGAGCCTGTCTCCAACTTACCCTGGTTTTGTCAAAGTTAATTGAGAGGGGTTGTGTCCTAACAGAATATGTTATTTTCAGGAGGAAAACAATCTGGCATGAGAATGTTTCCAGTCGGCTTATAGAAACTGTGCACAGTACGCAAAGGCACGATTGCGTGCCAAGTGACCTTTTATGTGCTTTAAGACAATAACCAATATATGCGCATCATTCTCTCTGGGGGTTTTAGTTTGGTTGTGCTTGGGTACTTTTTTTCTCTTTCCACATCATTGCGTTTTTTATTATGTAATTTAAATATGTATGTATGTACTTGTAAGTTTGTGTAAGATTAATTGTCTATTTTTTAACTCATCAGCCATATACCCTCTGGTCCGAGCTTATCTGAACTGACTCACACACCTTCCATTGTAGGGTGGCCAATTGCCTCAATTGCCTGGGTCAGCAGATATCTCACCTCCCCCTGGATAACCATTGGCTCGTGGTGAACACATTTTTGCACAATTTGTTTTTAAAATTTCAATTAGGTCATTTGTGTGTGCGCTTGATCACGAACTGCAGCACACTGCACATCTGCATCTATAGTATGATATCACTAAATTGCTTGTGAATTCTTGTAATATTTTCTTCTTTGTTGTATACCATCACTTGCTACCATGGGTGTCATTCTTTCGTGGAATCCGTGGTGGCAGCACAAACAAACAAAACGTGGAATTGCTACGATGACTTGCATCAGAAAATCCACAGTGTCAAATCAGGGTAACACGATAAATAAAAGTAACTTAAGTAAGGGGTACAAATAGTTAACAATCTTAACCAAAATGAGTACGCTTTGCTACCTGGAATGCCGGATCTATCAAGGCAAAAAATAAATCAGGTGGCATTGTGTGATTTCGTCATCACAATCAGTTGGATTCTTTTTGTCATCACGAAGTCTTGGCTGACTGGCATAGCAGAGATGATGCATCCATAGCCGATATCCAGAATACTTTACTATTATAAGCTTCTCATTCTCACCGCCATCATAGAAGCGGAGAGGTACAAACAGCTATTCTCGTTAGGGATGGTCTCCATGTCAGGATAAACGGACTGCGCGTTTAACTCCATGAAATATATGAATGTCACAATAGCATCACCTTCTACTACCCTCCTCCTTCCAACTTATCTAAAATCTACAAACTCAAGGTCTGACCAAAAAATAATTCATCACCTCATCAATGTTTTCTAGATGAATTCTCCTCTCTTGCTTGCACTTTGATCAGTTGGTAGTGGCCATGTGTGCTCCTAACTGGAGAAACTAAATGTACCTGTTACGTTGCTGATGACCGTGAGGCTCAATCCTTCCTCAAAATATTGCAGATCTGGCATGATCTTGACACACTCAGTTTTGGCCCAACTCACATCGGGAACCACACTCTGGATCTACTAATAACTGGAAGCAATACAATTTTGTGAGCCATATTTCAACTCATAGTCATTTGCCGTTTGACCACTACGCTGTCAAGTGCTTCATCATCAAATCAACCGACCTGAACCGTGCACTAAACCAATGCAGACTCGGAAATTGCAACATCAAAGAGCCATCTTCCGCTCTGATTTAACATCTGCACTTTGTCTGCCTCCAGATGCTGAAGTTTTGATTCTCTAGTTATTGAATATAATAACATCTTACCACGACCTGATTAACATGCTCCACCTCGTAAATCGACTGTAGTTCTCTGCGTCCTCATTCACCCTGTAGCGCGATGTTTCTTCGTTGCTGATAAGAAATACCGCGTCGCTGGAGCGCCAGAGTGTTTCACAGACTGGGCTCACAGTATTTAAAGAGGCTTACAAAGATCAGTGCTCTAAATACAACTCTCACAACTCATCTTCTTTCTAAAGCCAGACCGATAATACTCATAACAAACGTATTACTACATGTGATCAACGATACAACCTTTTCCGTGTATCAGTAAAGGCCTGACTTCTCCCTTCCCAGCCGTGGAACAACTCTACCTGCCATGAACTGTCCAACGAATCTTGGCTGACAGTTTTGCGAATTTTTCTCCAAGAAGATCAAGAAGCTGCGTACTGGTCTACAGATTACTGGACTGCCTCTATTCTGTTAACAAACAGCTCAATTCCAAGCACATTCAGCTACTTTTCTTCTCACAGTTCTGAAGAAGAGGTCTTAAATCCCTCAAATCAAATCAGGCACATCGATCAAGTCCTGCAACCTTGACGCCTTACCAGGCTTAGTCTCTTAAAACTATGTCTTATTTTGTTACCCCAGTCTAACAAGGATTTCCAACTCTTCCTTGTCTTCCAGGCGTAGGTGGTCCCCAGGGGTCTCGTCATCCATGTCATCTGTCATCCGCCGTCTGCGAAGAAATCTGTGCGGTGGGTGGAGGTCACTCTGGGATGTCGATCCTCGGGGGGGGGGGATCTTAAAATTAGATAATCGGGGTCCCTAAGTCTAATCCTACCATTTTCTCTGAAAGGTTATTGAAAGAGTACATGGAATCAGTTGCAGACTAACCTCATCGATAATGATCATCCATAGCCCGATGGCAGTCGGCATACCGCAATATCACAGTGACTGATATAACTGCTCTTTACGGGTCAAGAATGACATCCTTGACTGCTCTTGCAACAAAAAAGAGGCTGTACTATTGTTACTTGGGACTGGCCTTCACAGCGCCGCCTTCTACACCAATAGACCACAAACAGCTCCTACCCGTCTAACTGAAACGGTATGGGCTTACTGGAAAGCACTAAGTTGGTTCTCGTCTTAACTAGATGGCCGAACTCAAATCTATATCAGTCAGAGGTACTTCGTCAGATCCTGTGGTGGTAGATGGTGAGTCCCACAAGGCCGGTTACTGGAACGATTGACTTCATCTTGTTCAGTGCCCCCTACAGGATATCATAACTTCCCACGTATTCATTTGTTGTTTAACGCTGATGAACACCCAGCTCTACCAGGACTTTCCAACCCTCAGTTATCGTGAAGCAGCCATGACAAATGAAACATTGCATTGCAGACATCAAGATCCTGGTTTAATCCAACAAGCTGATATTAATGACAGTAAGACGGAGATGTTGGTACTTTCGCTCTCATTATAATAGATCGGCTAGCAATCTCAGCCAACTAATGATCATTGGCAATTCTTGTATACATCCGTCAGGCTGAAGCACGGAACTTGTGGTGTCATCTAGACTCATCATTAAGAATGTCATCATGTTAACAGCTTATGCACGCTGCTTGGCTCCTCAATAAGAGAAATTGGGCAGCTTCTGACTTCCTTAATGAAAAATCTACCATCAGTTTGGTCCACGCCTTTGTTAAATCTAGGCTGGATTCCTGCAATTTCTTGCTTTATGGCCTTCCAGAAAGAGAATTGGCCAAGGTTCAGCGAGTTCAACATGCAGCTGCCGCTTGTCCTTAAAATCCTTCGACGAGACGCATATCACACCAGCTCTCCACAACTGCATGGGCTTCCAATTAAACAGAGGGCATTTTTAAAGATTCTACATTCTCCCTTTAAGAGGCCATCCACCGCATGTCCCCCCACCTGCCTATATCTCTGAGCTCATCTAGCTGTAATCACCACCGAGAACCTTGGAGATCATCTTCTTGCTCCGCAGCTTAGTAAATCATCCAATCATCAACAAAGTCTATGGTGATAGATCTTTTGCTACGCAGCAGCACATTTGCGGAATAAACTCCCTAACATTATCCGCTTGCTCAGTCAGACAACTATTTTCAAGTCCGTTCTGAAGACATTCCTATTTACACAAATTTTTGAGCTCACTGATATGGTATCCTGGTTTCTGATGCAGGATTCCCATCAACCTCCTGTGATTTTTGTTTTCCTTTCCGTTTCTTTTTTTTCTTATTCTCTACCATCATCCAATCCGGTTGCCTGGGATAGTTGTTTTCATCATTTAGGTAGGGTTAGAGGCAGCTGAATCCAGGAAAGATCAAGACTTACCCGATGTCGCTTTGGTACATACACACAGATCCTCACTGCTGACGGTCAGGTGTATCCCCCTATTGTTCTTAGTATGGGAGGCCACTGGGTTGTCTTTCTCGGTCTAAAGTCTGTGTGGTGCACATATCATATGTTCGAATTTCAGCTTAATTTAAAGTTATTTTGAAATTGTGTATAATTGATGTAGTCATTGTTTTTTAAATAAACATTAGAATTTTATCTATTTTTGTATTTGTCGTATTAATATTTTTTTATATTGCTCCATTTTCTATGTAAAGCGCCTAGAGGCCTCTGCATTAGGCTCTCAATCAGACTGTTATTATTATTATTATTTTATTAGATTTATCATCTGCATTTGACACGGTCACCATCAAATTCATGCTGAACGTCTTCACAATTCATGGCCTGAATGGACTGCATTGTCACAACTGGCAAGATCTTATCTCAGTCATCGATCCCAGCATGTTGTCATTGGTACATTATGTCCTAACGTTTTTACTGGACTTGTTGCCTCCCACAGGGAGGCGTTCTTGGACCACGCAATGGTTCACACCATCATACTTACCCCATTGGGCAATTTATAAGCCCGGAATATGGTCGCTCCAATTTCATCAATAGGCTGATGACACACCAAATTTAATCGTGCCTTTAAACCAGTTGCCTATGAGTGTATAGCTTTCTAAAATTGAAGCGTGCATAACTGAAATAAATTTGGATGCGTGAAATTTTCTCAAACTAAATGAATAGTAAGACTGAGTATCTTATCTTATCATTGTCTTCCAAGCATCAAATATCTAAAAACTGTCATTGGGCGAACTACTTATAGGTGATTCACAAATTCCGTCATCCACTGCAAGCTCGCAATTTGGGCGTTAATATCATAACTCGTACATTCAATGAAACTACACATCCTTCCGTCTTAAAGCTGCATGGCTAACCGACCAACCACCACATGTAGGTCGAATAAGGAAATACCTTAACCACAGATGCTGCTCAACTTCTTGTTGCACTCTCACTCTCCTTGTTGGCATCACGTTTGGATATGTGCAACTCTCCCTCATGTACAGTCTCCACAAAATCACAGGTTCATCCCTGCAATGTCTTCAAAACAACTGCTGCACGTCTGATCCTCGTTCTAAAAAACATTTTTCATATTACACCCATTCTCATTGATTTACATTGGTTCCCAGTAAAGAGCGCATTGAGTTTAAAATTCTCCTTCCGTTAGTTTTCAAGTGCCTTCATGGACTTGCTCCGCCATATTTATCTGATCTACTGCTTAATTCAAATCACACGTACGGTCTTTGCTCATCATAATGCTTCAACTGCTACACGCCAAGATCCTCATAACTCATTTGTTCCATCGGCTTTTAAACCATCTTTGCAGCAACAGACTGGAATAGCTCCCTCTCCATAGAAGACGGTCAACATTATAGCCTTTAAGACAACATCATTGAAAACCCTTTGTCTTCACCAATGGCATTCAGATGAGTGGTTTTTTGTTGTTGATTGTATTTATTATTTTTTTTTTCCTCTTGTTCATTGTTGGTCGCTTGTGCTTGCTGTTTTTTAGCCAGGATCGCCTTCGGTCCGGAGTCTGGCGCTTTATAAATGTTTCTCAGTTTATATTATCTGCTATATCTTAGTCGGATACACATTAAATCATTATACAAAAACTACCCTTCTCGATCCTGGTCTACTCCTGTAGAGTAATCTCATAGAGTTTTACATCTTTTGAATTTGAATGATTTGAAACCCTACTCTTACCTTAAGATTTGAGCAGGCAGTGATATTCAAATGTACGAATCCATCCTCCTTCCCTTGTTCTTCAATTATGAATATGTCTTTCTGAAATTTTTCTTTCAGCAATGTCTTCAGATACCGCCTAGCTATTGTTTTGAATATTCTCCCATTTTGTCTGAAAAAAAACCCTTTCACTTCATTATTTATGCTGCATCTGATATACACTGTATGACAGTGAAATGTAGTTGATCTCTTTTGTTAAGTACCTCTCTCCAAATTTTGGATGAGTAAAGTCATCCTCTGGTACAGATAGGATTTTATTTTATCACAGAAAAAATATTTACCTACCAACTACAATAGAGGAACTGCTCTGTGTCATGGTCCTCAATAAAACTGGCAAAGTTTCTCAAATGGTGCCATCAATTGATCTTTACACTTTTTGGTTCTGCCAGCAGTGGCTTTCCATCTTGTACGCCATCAGAGATTGTTTTCATTGAATTCCATAGCCATTGCGAAAACTTAATTACATACTGCATGATATTTTGATTCAGCTGCAGTTAAATCGTTGTAAGTACTCAAAGCGACATTTACCTTTTGAGGCCATTCGTCAATTTTCCTTTTCGGGCAATAACGTATTTCATAAAAGTGCAAAAGTCCTAGTTTGGACTTATGATAAATCAATTTTGACCTCTCTTGATCTTGTGCCGCCCACATAATATACATCGTTTCATTGTTGAAGACACTTAACCTACGTGTCAGTTTTTGTTTCTTCTTTGCTTTGTGACCTTTGCTGTATCTGTCAAAAAGAGGGTAAGAGTTTATTAGTACAACTGATCTGTTTTTTTCTTCGAGGTCGCTGAAAAAGACAAGTGGAAGTCTTTGCAAAAATACCTTTTTAAAGTAAATAGTGAAATTGACAGGAATACCTTAAAAGACCTAATATATGCAAACGCAGTCATGATGGACGTACTGCCCTGTTGTTGTAGCAATGTTAACTCCGTGCTCCAAAAGTGCTCTATTCAGGTTTAGTACTCCTTTACTATATATCGTTCACATACTGTCATTTGTAAGACCTCGTTTTAAGCCAATGCACAGCAAGGCACGTTTTCTATGGCTATTGTAGAGAGGGTTTCCTGGAAATTCGTAAGATTTAAATATACATCACGCTTGCTGTTCATAAATGTAATTTGTTAAAATATAGTCCAATATTTTTAAACTAGTCTATAATAAATTAAAATACTTACTTTCTAAAGACACCTGAGTGAAATGCGATCCAATAGTACTTTGAAAACAAATAAACAAAAAAATAAGTATTTGTATATAATATTGTTGATATTTTGTGAACTCTAACTTTTTGAAAATTAAAGTTTATTGAGTAAAATACTTACCATATTAGCAGATCTGTTCACACCAGTGGCCATTTGCTAATCTATCTACAAACCTGTTTTCTAATTACTGTGTTTCTGTAAAAATAATATAGGTTAAAAACAAAAATACATGAGTTTGTGGCAATTTTAGCTGGTTTCCAAGATATATATCTGTTTCATGATAATGACTGTCCAGCATGGCTTAAGCTTAAGTCTTTAAAGAGACACTGGCACATTTGAAAAATAAGTGCGCCCTCAAGATTTTTCAAAATCATATTTTTGCATGGTTTGTAAAGCTTTTATATACAAAAAGCCCTCACCCAAACATTATTAAGACCAAATCAGCTTCTTATGTGTACACAGAACGCTTTTATGATTTACTAACGTCGCCGGCGACGTTTAATACAGCAGACGACGACGGAAGTGGCGTTTAAACACAAGAACATCACGCCGTTATGCATGTTTCCCACGCCTATGCACACCTGTTTGACTCGTCTTATAACCTTTGTGGTTTTCATATCAGTGAGTATGAGTCAAAAATATTCATGTAATATCACATTTGTTGTTAAAGTTATCAAGCGCGTACCCAGGGGGTCGCTTGGAGGCGCGCGCCCCCCGGAGAAAAAGTAAAGAAAAAAATTCAGGAAACTGGGCAAATAATTAAGAAAGGAAAAACACACTTCAATCGAACCGTTTTTCTTCTGAAATCAGGGTGTGTAATTGTCATTACCTCAGGACTTGGAATCTTACCATCTCTTTCACATATACGTTTAGTTTAATAAGCTCTTGTGTTGAAGCAGCACCCCGAATTAAAAAATAAAGGTAAGATGTTCATGTTTATGCAGAAAATGTGTCCGAAGGCAAAGTAAAACTTGCATAATGGGCGAGGCGAAGCCGAGACGCCATTATTCAAAATAGGTAATTATTATGGTCATTACAATACAACGCCGCATATGCTTTAAAACCCTAGAAATAAGCCCCGAACGACGCCCCTTGATTCTGCAAGAGAGCCTGCCGCGACACCGCCCCCCCCCCCCCCCCCCCACCCGATCTGTACCGATTTTTTTGGGGGGTCCATCCTAAAATTATGGCGCCCCCGGTGAAAAAAAACCTGGGTACGGCCTCGAGTTATGGAAAACTTAAAAGTTTGTCCTACAGATTAACTGGATGTTTTTATCCTCATAGCAATGTCCCTATCTGTTTGGGGTATTTTATTTTTGTGTAAATTATCCTGTCTTCTTCCAATGGCCTACACAATCATTTGAGAGCAATTGAAGAAATTTCTATTTTGTAAAATGTGGCCGTGCCGCTTTAAAGGAAGTCTCTGGTATACGGTTTAACAGACTGATCACTATCACACTATTAATTCACACAGGACTCTTCAGTTAGAGGATAATATCCAATGATGGCTATCATAATCATAAATGTCAATGAATTGACAATAATATTTGTCGCTGTTTTCATTATAATATAGTTTTATGGTCAATGTTTCTGTTATTTAATATTCGTACAGACTGATGAATTATTGGCTAATTTAACATTGAGAAAACTTGTCAAAAATATAGATTAAAACTACTTCACATGCTGAAAACAGATGATGGCTGCTGCATTTGTAAGGCTCAAAAATCGGTTTATTTGTGTTTGTTGACCCCCAAAACATAGCTAAATCGACCCCACCACCTTTTTGCTTCTAGGCCAATTAACACGCGCAGTTATGACTCATCACATGCCACATAAAGGTCGTTGCCTTTGACACTTGAATATCTGCCAACGTCAAGCAAGTAGAATGCCGGACAAATTTTTCCATAATTATTCATATATGGGCCTACCATAATATACAAACCTACTTTTAATTTAGAATTGTTTCAATGTTGTCTCGTACATGTGTCACACTTGGTCCTCATACTATTCCAATGTTTATTTTTCTTTTGGACTGGCACTTTCAATTCATGTGCAGTGCTTAACATTGAATTTGTATAACCCGTTCGTGACCGTGTAGCTCTAGCGTATAGCTGTGTTGATACACTTGAACCTATGTTACCTGACATTCCTTCCTGGCTACAAAGAAAGAAATGAATCAACTCGCCATTACCCGTCGATAATATGGGTTCGCGCGCAAAGGATTATGGGGGCTGCTTCCGAGCGCTGTTTGGTAGTAAATATTGATTGTAAAAAGCTGCATTATATATCTCTGATTTAAAGGTGCCACGAGAGATTTCAAATAACAGGTTGTCCGAAATATGTTAAATTCTGATTTTGGCACTGCACTGGTGTAAAGCTTTATATAAAAAATATCTCCATCTGTAAGGATTAAGGCTGAGAACTGATTCTTTTGGTACACAAAACTGAAATTTCTAATTTTGTATAGGAGCACATACGAATTTCAGGCCATGTTTTTCTATTGATATAAGCATACACAAATCGGCCTTTTGTTTTCCATATTTTAAGTTATTTCTGTAGCCAATAAATGGTAGGGAATCTATTGATCGTCTAATCTATATGAAATCACTACATATCACAGAAAATATGGAAGACTTGAAATCTTTTGTTGCACCTTTAAGTTACATCGTTACACATTGAGTCATTCTTCAAGATGGCTGGTCCTCACCCTGTGAACCACCAACAGCATAATTCACCACTGCAAGAAATGTGTGATTAGTAGACAACTTTCATTCAGACCAGAAGACATGTAAAACCATTCGTTTGTGTTTTCAGCAATAGTCTTACCAAACAAGAATACAATAAATGAAATTGTGACATATACCAGAGACATGGAGATGAGCTTAATTTGAAAATAGAATTGTCTATTGACACGATGATCGTGCAATAACGTGCCCCTGAAAAATGGGGCCTATTGACACGATCATCGGTTGTGAGAATGAATGGCTATGGAGCCTATAGGCCTACTGTGAGGTGTGCTTCATGAATTTTGGTCCCGAAATTATGCTCCATGACCATATGGTCCTGGACAAATAATCTGGAAAATATGTCAAATATGGTCTCAAGCACCACATTTGCCAATATGGTCCTGGGATTCATAAATAAAAAGGAGGCATATTTGATTGGCTCCTGGAAAATTGGAAAAAATGTCAAATATGGTCTGCAGGACACATTTGTCCATATGGTTTCTGGCGCCTAAATAAGAAAAGGAGGCATATTTGAATAATGCTCCTGGAGCCTATTTGAAACAAAAATGGTCCAGGCCTGAGCATAATTATGGCAAATATGCAGGCTCCTGTAGCAGGTGGAGAAATATTATAAAATCATAATACTGCTTCCAGGACCATATTTGCCATAGGGTTCTGGAGCATGTGCACTAAATTTGACTTATAATATTTATCCCATTAGGCCTACTTTGCCTCATATGGGCCATCCACACGATCATCATGTCATAACGTCACTCGAAATGGCTATTGACACATCATCGTGTCAATAATGTCACCTGCCAATGGCTATTGACACGATCATCGTGTCATAACGGTTTCCCAAATGGCTTTGACATACGATCACGTGTCATATCCTCGGCCTTGAAAAATAGAACAATGAAAAGTAACAAATACCAGGTGGGGGGTTAAAGGAACAACCATATGGCTCAAGCAAACACGACAACATAAGAACGGCACTCTCAAGGAAACCCAAGCACAATAAGGAATCATTACACTTGACTCCTTCATCAAATCCTCATTTTAACCGTATCACCATGATTGTTAAGCTGACTCTCACCACATCTGTACCAGCAAAGGGATGCACTCCTTGCAAATGTTCTTCTAAGGTAGAATGGCCTCCTGCAAGGTTTGTCACTGTTCCATAGGTTTCAACAAACAGCTTTCACTTCACTTTTGCTCATACCCAGAAAAACTGCCCAACACAAGAGTGGAAGTGACCAAACGTGAATTTGGGACATGACTTTCCGTAATTTGTCTCTAATTTCCTTAAATGTCCAAATTGATCGGGGGGAAAGTTTTATGTAGCTACCCAGAAAACTATCACAACATTTCTGAAGGTGTTTTTCACCTTTCAGAAAATTATTTCTGAATGTTGCAACTTTTTGGTACACTCTGTTACTTTGACCGGTGTAATGACTATGGTTCAAACCTATGTATTTAAATTTCTGTGGGCAAAAAAAGTGAAAGATTTTGGTATATTGATTTTTGGCAAGAGAAGCATAAAATTTAAAGGTGCAACTGGAGAGATTTGAGGGCACCCAAATCTGTGTCATAATACTAATTCTATAGGTTAGACACTCAAAAGATATTTTACCTTGTATTAGGGCTGCAGAAATGTCTTAAAAGAGAGAGAAAAGGGTGATTTTGATTTGCTTATATTTCAATATAAACATGGCTGAATTTTCGTATTTGCGGCTCCTATACAAAATTAGAATTTTCCAAAATTTTTGTACCAAAGAAAATTTCTCGGCTTAATCGCTTCTCAGCGTGGAATATTGGATGGAATTCTTTACATCAGGGCAAAATCAGTACTTTCGATTTTTTTAAAGGGGACACCTTATATTGGAAATTCTCTTGTTTGCCCTTTAGGGGCATTTCGTGATCCACAACCTCGTGCCCCCGACTTACCCACCTCAAAAAAGTTGAGATTTTTACATCGTTGCACCATTCCTAGTAATCCATATGTACCTAATCTTACGTGTCAAATTCGGATCGATATCTGTAAGAAATTTTGGCAATTTTGTATTTTTCTGTCCGTATGGCGTAAACGGACAAATGCAGCACATGTGTCTATGGAACCGGGGAAACAAGGAATTGCTCATAACACAAAACCGCAAGATCGCAATCACTAAAATTTGTGAATACGCTTTTCTCAAGGATTCTACTAGTAAAACGTGAAGAAAACAGGAGGTGCTGGAATCACGAAATGCAACCGACATTTTAATACATATATAAGAATTTTTGGAATAACACCAGGATTCTATTTTGGGCATGAAATGCCTATCAACCAAGATCTGCATGGCAAAATGTCCTAATTTACCAGCCATGGGCTAGAAAAAGGGAGTTTCCATAGCCTGACCTATCTGACACACCTATGAATTCACGGAAACCTTAATTTAACGGAATAAACCCGTGCTTTATAATCTGGAAGGGTTTCCGATTCATAAGTGGTCAGAATAAAAAAAATTCCAGATGGGACAGTTTTGGAATTCCACTAGAAAAAAAGCGTATATGTATTCAAAGTGCAACAAAGTAAGATGGGCTCACTGCACCCAGCATTGAAAATACTCACTTTATTCCTGAGACGAAGTATACCTAATAGAGATTCCAAGCAATTAGTCAATGGATTGGTTTGCAGCGTGCAGTGTCTGGTACGGTATTGTTATGTTAAATCAACGATTCCCTCGACTGATCGAAAACAGTGATCGTTAGTCAATACAATTCAATGGTACAAAAAAAAAAAAAAAAAAAAAAAATACCTAAGGTTTTTGAGTTTGGCGGGCTATTTGAAACTGAATGGTGCTCACACGTGCGAGGTATTTCTCTTAAAGTCTTGACAACATTTAGTACTTAATGACTGTTGCTCTAGGCCATGAAATGACTTGAAATGACCCCAATTTTGTTCACTTCAACTGTCCGACTTTTCGTAGAATTTGCTCAATTCCATTATTAATATGACATTCTGTGGTCTCCTTCAAAATATACTGAGATAATTAAAATGTGAATTCTATCTTTCAGTTTCAGCGAGAATTGAACAAACTTGGGCCAGTTTATTCCGCAAATCTCAGATTTTTTGAACAGAACCAGATCTAATTTGGGGACTTTTTTATATTTTGACTTCTGTCCTTATGAAATGAACTATTTGATGAAATAAGCCAAAACATACAGTGTTAATGTGAAACTGCTCTTAAGAACGAGTAATATTCTTGTTATGTCATGAATTGAAGCGCAACTTGGGTAAATGGCCTGATTTACAGGATAAAACCAAGCTCCTAGAAAACCTATGGCGCTCACAGCGCCGGCCGTGCGTCCAAGTCATTGCAAGCCGCAACATACTCGGTTCGATACGCTCGACTGTTAACAATGGACTACACCTTTGCTTCCGATCGGTCTATTAGTCTACTCCGTCTTAGCTTTATTCGCACATGTATTAAGGTGCATGAGAGAATAAAACATTTTAAAAATTGGGGCAGTAAAGGTTATTCTGGTTGATTTTGGCAAAATGGACGAGGCGAGAACAACAAAGTTCTACATGTTCTTTAATACTTTCATATGGGCGTTTCCGTAACTGACCATCTTACACACGCTTTTTCTGACACTCTCATAACTGTGCTTTATTCTGTGAAGGGTTTCCGAATTCATAATGTTTTATGAAAAAGTTTGTCAACGGGTCAGGTGAGGAACTCTCCCTTCATATGGGTCATTTCCACCAGGTTGGGCCGCATTTTGTGAACATTACAAGGAAGATGTAAAATGCTTTTAAGTATAATTTCAGTGTCATTGCATTTTCAATAGGGTAAAATTGATAGTATGAGGGTGCAAATGTATTAAATCTTTAAAGCCATGAACAACTCGATTTATTTTATTCAAAATTTTCCTAATGTGTAGTTGCCATAGACAATTTTCGGACGTAACAATGGACACCATGCATGTTTTACATTTAAGGTACCTGTACCAAAACCCTGCTTTTAAACATTAATATCTGAAAAAAACATCAAGCATACCACAAGAAATTACTTTGGAGTAATTTTTTTCATAAATGTAATCTACACTATAATGTTTGTATTCGTATTAAGTTTGTAACTGCTGTTCGGACGTAACAGTGGACAACCTGCATGTTTTTAAAATACTACTTTACAATGAGCAGTACATGATCAACATCCTTTTAATATATTCTACATTTTGGTTGAAACCATTTGATGTAGGGACACTTGGACACTTTTTTCCATATCTTTGCAGTGACACAAGAATATGTTTCACACAATTGTGCAACGTAACAGTGGACACACGCCCCAAATAACCACAATATCCTCCACTAAACAAAAATAACCTAATTGTTCTCACTGTGAATGGTTTCATGTTGTGAACTGTATTACCCGGAGTGACTGTACGCAATTTTGATGGATTTTAAGGTTAAATTAGTAAAATTTTTCTGATGCTCTACAATTGTACTAAAGTGGACACCACCTGTTATGGGGAACACCCATTTTTTGATGGGCCATACTATGCATTTTGGGTTAAACTATGGAAAAGGAAATGAACACTCTAAGAAATCAAAGAACTAAAATGGTTCTAATTGGTCCTCTCAGGGAGAACCCTAAAAGGTTCTTTAAAGAACCAAAAAAAGTTCCCCAAAAACTGAAGAACCATTTTTGGTTCTATCAAGATCCTTTTTTGGTTCTTCAATTTTGCAAGAGCCTTTTATTGAGGTTCAAGACTGAGGTTCTTATAGAACCTTAAAAGGTTCAGGACATTTGAAGAAACAAAAAAAGGTTCTTGATAGAACCAAAAATGGTCTGTATCATGTTTAGAACCCTTTTTTGGTTCTTTAAAGAACCTTTAAAAAAAGTTCCGCGAAGGACAACTTTAGAACCATTTTTTCTTAGAGTGAATAATCATTAAAAGTAGGAAAATTTGGTCAGTATTGTTGTAAAAATGATAAAAACAGGAAGATTAAAATAATCCATAAGTGCTCTAAATTTGCAATTAATGTATAAGTTTTTTGTCACAAATTTAACGAACCTCTTTTTTTGAGTCACTTTTCCTTCTTACATTACGAAAAAATCTGAAAAAATAAAGCGTAAATATGCAGTATGTTTGGTATCATGTTAAAGGCCTTATAAATATGTATCATTGCACTAAAATTACTTCTGAAAATACTTTGCATCTAAAATAAAATTTGAATTATAATTCCTCGGCTATAGCAAAATATGGTTGGACCCAACCTCGGTGGAATGACCCTATAGCAGTTGTTACATCGTGGGAATTACAATCAGTCGGATAATCAAGTACTCAGAATTATAGGTAAATTGATGGCCCTCTACTCCTGTGAATTATTTGTAGACGGATGTATAAGAGTAAAAATTGCCATGGCGGTCCCCGGAACGACGGTGAGTCTGAGGATCTCGGTCCGCGGTTTGTGAATGGGAGGCCAAGGTCACAGTTGGGCACGAGGGGACGAAGGTACCATGAGGTTCATAACATGTCACCCCACCCCGCCCCCTCTCCACCAAGTCCCTACATCGTAGCCCTTACGCAAACTCACATGGCATCAATATTATTAAAATTAAAAAGTTGCAACAAGGATTTTGAAGCCACCCAAATATGGTGTATATAATAGTATTTCTTTTAGATTAGACACACAATTAGATTTCTTACTGTATTGGGTTACAGAAATGTCTTACTTCCTTCAAAGAGAGCAAACAAAATGTGGATTTTGATATGATTTTATTTCAATTATAAAAATAGGCTCCGGAATTTGTATTTGTCCTATACAAAATTAGAAATTTCATCAATTTTGTACCAAAGAAAGGATTGCGAGCCTTAATCTTTCAGATGGGGATGTTTGTTTTTTTGATGTGGAATGGAAAGCTTTTTACATCAGGGCCAAAAAATCAGTAATTTCCATTTTTTACTGGGACTTAATCTGATATGTGAAATCTCTCGTTGCACTTGTAAGGTTAACATGGGTATCCCAACCAACCAAAAGTCACATGAGTCACCCAAGGTAACAATGAGGTCCCAAACACCAAAATGTCACCCACGCACCCCCTCCTTTTCACCAACATTTTGACGACAGAACACCCACAGGTTTAACACACACACACACACACAGATTACACCAGCCATATGGACCAGAAGTCAGTAATCACAATGTGCCGTCTGCAATTCTTGCAGATGACACAAACAGTACAGTGTCAGTGTCGAGCAGCTCATGTGGTGACTTTCCCATCTCTCCTTCCTTTGGATTCCTCCATGTAAATAGTGAGGGGGGGGGTAACACCACTCTCTGAACAACAAGACCTCACCTTCCCAGCCGAGAATACCGGGTCCCCATGTATAACACCTGAGGCACAATATGTTGGCTCAAGCCTTTTGCGTGGCTTTACGGTGGCTATATGACACTGCATGCATAGGGAAACTGTCACAATTAATTTCACTTCACCTAGGTCGCAGCTAGTTGCCCCCCAAGCAAACCAATTCCTATCGGCACTGGTTTGTAATAGTCCCAATCATTCAGCTACCACAATATTGCTTCAATAGCAATTGGCATATTGAAATTATGTAGGGTTATTGTTCTGGTCAGGTCAGGTGTTCTTTGAGACCTGCTTACTGCGTATCTTCCTGGGTAACCAGTACTACTGTCCAGGGTCGAAGTCGTCGGCGGCTAAAACGACTCCCCCTGCGGATTTGTAAGGAAGCTGATGAGGAGGGTAGCTGGTTTTGGTGGTTACCCTGGTCGAATGAAAAAGAAGATCTACCTACAAGGCGCAGTATGGAGAGCTAATGCGGCCCATCAGCAAGCACATGCTGCCTTTGGCATGTTGGGGCAAAGTTGCCAAGGCTAGGCCCACCGCCGATTACACTGTGGATTGACGTCAGGAAGGGCATACGGTCAATATCTTTGCTCCAATAAATTCACACAGCACGCAGTTTATTGACGGAGTGTGGAGGTGTAATCCGGGCCACCTTGGTTTACGGGGGACAAAACGGATTAAACTTGGTCTAACTAACTAATATTGTAATCTATAGACCTGTTTCGAGACATTGATCTGCCAGGTGCCATACACTAACACATACAATACAATTGTACGGTAATGCCTGCCATGCTTTTCAAAAAGCTATTAAACACCAATGAATGATGTCACAGACCGGGGCTGACAGGCAGGCAGGCAAAGTAACCTAAAATGACCATAACATCATTTACTCCTACAACAGGATATCCTCCAACACTTTCTGGCTTGGTCCTACATGCCCATACCCAAGGATGTATTGCTATCTGGGTCAATAATATTACCTGGGATTTTAAAAATTCATAGAAATTTTTACTTTAATTATATAACCAGCTATAAAATTTTCCAATACAACATGGGATTTGGAATTGGTCAACATTTGACATTTCTACAGGCTTATTATATTCGACGAAACGAAACAGGCTTAGTGCATCCATTGGATTACATGCTTTATTCCGTTATCATACATTTTACACTATGACGGAATAACGCGTGTAATCCAATGGTTGCACTGAGCCTGTTTCATTTTGTTGAATATAATAAGCCTTTCTAAACAACGGACCTGTGAAATTGGCAAGTTTCAATCTACTACTAACTACAGACAAACAAAACTATTGGGGGTCCTCTCACTATCTATACTTTGTCTCGTCTGAAGTATGAAGTGACGACGCGCGCGTACACCCAGTGCCGCCTTTCAGTTGCAGTGCGCTTGTGCTTTACCTACGCGCGCGCTGAAAGTCGGTTCAATGTATACGCCCGCGTCGCTACTTCATACTTCGAGTTGGACAGAGTATAGGTGTAAGATTTACCACTTGACCACAGGGACTGTGTTTACATGGATACCAGTGAAACGAACACGGATGTATTTCAGTCTATTTTAGAGTTTCAAATGGCTGCAATTATGTATAGTGCTGCAGCACCCGGGGGGGGGCACTCACATATGAAATGGATATGGGTGTAAGGCTCGCACTTCCAAACCTATGGGCATTCGGTGACAGAGGACTGGAAAAAATAGGGATCTTTGGGTGAGAGGCAGCCAAATTGCCCTAAAATAGGAGCTTTCTGAGTAACAAATTTGCAAAATTTTCCCAAAAATGGGGTCTTTAAGTGAGATTTTTGCAAAATTTTGTAAAAAATAGGTCTTTTGGTGAAAATTTTCAAAATGTTCCCCCAAAATAGGGTTTTTGGGTGACAGTGGTAAAATGTTCCAAAAATATGGGGTCTTTGGGTGAGATTTAACAGCCTTACATACGTATCACTTCCAAGATGGGAGTGTCCCCCACGGGTGCAGCACCAACCATTAAAGGAGAGGGGTACCAGTGCCGGAATAATAACATTGGTCATCATAGCTAAAATCAACCGTAGGGATGTGGAGTTCATGAAAACAGGCAATGACAAAATTAAAAGTGGTGGCAATTAGCATACGATGCCATTTTCCAAAGTGGCAGCCATCTTAAAAGCAAAAACACCTAAGAAGACAGTTTTGGTCTTGAAAATTTTTTTTCTTGGTAAAGGAGTTCAATTAAATACGAGGAACAAACACGCATCGCGTACTAGAACAATTATAACATGCACAGGCACACACATCTGAGAAAAAATCTCTGACGTATGCGCCTGTACGGGGACTCGAACCCCGGACCTCTCGCTTTCTTGACGAGTGCTATACAGACCGTCCCTGATATACAGAGATTCGGTATGATACTCATGGATAAGCGGTCGGGGTAAACAACACACACAACACAACAGTGTACGAGATCGGAGACGATGCTTACCCGCAAGCCTATTTTCAAACAATCAGATGAATATACATTGTAGAAGTAATGGAAGTTTTTATACACCACTATTTTCCAAAATGGTCGATATATATAAAAGGCAAAAATCCTTTAAACCTCCGACTATACAGCAACTAAGATGAAGGTTTTGGTGACAAAGTGTATAGTTTTAGGTCAGGGATTTCAACAGCGATATTCTCAAAACTGTCAAGTGAGTAGCCAGCTCATTTTTTTTCATGGCATCACCATGGGAGTAATCGAACTACTTGACCCAAGAAGAAAGAAAAACATTATTTGACAACAAAAATCATCTTCATAGGTTATATAATAAGGAAAATATACGGTTTTCTAGTGAGATGTCGGCCATCTTGAAAAATAGCCATGTATATAAATGCTATGAGTCGGACAATTCTGGCAATTGTATATTGAACTCCTTTAATCAAGACAACATACATTTCGATGCTGATTCGCTATAGAAAACGTATTCCTTTTAAAATGGCGGGGCCATTTGGAAAATGTTGGTTTATTGCAAATTGCCATCACCTTTATTTTGTCATCACGTTTTGTTGAACTAAACAAACAAAGATCGATTTTAGCTTACGATTTGTGCAAATGTTATTTTGTTTGGCCCGAGTGGTTAGAAATCTAAGTCCCTGTTTCACCTCAGTGCGCAGCGCTAATTATAGGCATTCTAGGGAAGGAATTACCTATATGCACAATTCCAGCAGAATACTAAAACGAAAGCAAAATCAATTCAATGACACACGTAATATAGTGTAGTGATCGTTTACTGTGATGATTTAATTCAATTTTGCCAGATTCTCTGATAATTTCTCTAATAAGTCTAATAATTATCCAGGTGTATTTTACTTCAGGGGTGTCCAACCTTTGACACAGGGGCCGCCAGCGGATGAATCCATGACTATTGCGGGCCATGAGCAAGTTATGGGGGGCTCCTAAATGTTCGGTTTATGCGTGCAACGAGAGTCTGGAAGTACACCCAATCTATACTAATTTTGCCGAAAAAGGGACCCCATAGCTCACCAGTAGATGCCACATTTGGCCAAATGAAAAAAAATGTTGGATTTTCACAATTGGAAATTTTGGCTTCAGTTTTTGAGAAAAGAGGATGAATTTCCCACAATTTTTAGAAATTACAGTTTCAGATTGATGAAATTTGGATATTTCCAACAAGTTTAGAGAATTTTGGTTTCAGATTGAGGAAATTGAACTTTACATAAATTATTTTTTTAACTAATTCAAATGACATTTTATTTTTTTTGGGACAAGTACCTGGGCCGCAAGGTTGGACACCCCTGATTTACTTGCTTTCAACATTTCATGGAATTGAGTTTCGCTTTATCATAGATTCTGCTGGAAAACAGCATATAGGTCATCCCATTCTAAATACAAACAATGGGATAAATTAAATAATTAAAAACTGGAACACAAACCAAATGGAAAGCAAAGATGTAATCATTCATTATGCACATAGTAATATTTATTCAATATTTTGAGAGTAGAGAGTGTCTGTTATTATAATCATACATGGAGTTAGAACACCTCATGTTTTAAAAACGAGGTCAGTTTGGTGAATTAACTGTAACCATGGTAACCATGAAGATTGTTTGCGAAAACCAAGATTTATAGAAAAACAACCTTAAATTGGAGTATGAATTCATTGAAGAGTTTAAATTCAATTGTTTCATTGACAGTTTTAACGAATTCATTTCAGTGACGCAGTAAGAGTAGTTAGTAGTACAGTGCACGATTCAAAAACCAGAAGTTAATAAAATGTTAATTAAATTACAACACTTTTATAAACATAGAGTTTTTCTATCCTTTGAAATTAGTTTCTCTGAAATGGTCATGTATTAAAAATTTTGCACACATATGTGCGCTCTTAAGTATTGTGAAATGTACAAGTGCTTGTGTGTAGGTTTGAAAAGTCTTAATACTAATGAACTCTGAACTCCATTTGTAGTCACAAGTGTATTTCACAAACTTTGCACGTTTTCCACTTTCAGATGATTATAAACAATAATAACCATTCATTCTTATGACCAAGTTAGCTGCAAAAAGTGCACAAAATAAAAAAGATAATTTTGATACAAAACAAAATGGAAAGCACATCATGTATAGCAAAAAAATACAAAATAAAATTTACATCTAATTCAGAAGACGACACAGAAGTAAAAGCAGCTTTCTAAAGAACCAAAGACAATACAGCCGTTTACCCTTTGGGAAACATCCTGAATAATTATTTGCTTCCCCAGACCAACTTAGAGTGTCTGTTCACATTGATATTAAAGGGGCAAATCATGATTCCAATGGCACTAATTTATACCGGTACATAGATACTTTTTTTTTATATGGAAGTCATTCTTTTCCTGAATGCACCAGAAGAAGAGTACTCACCATAAATAGAGATGAAGACACTAAAGTGCCTGTTTCTCAGAACCTCATCAGATGGAAAACATATGGGCGATGAGGAGACTTAAAGGTAATGTAATAGATATGATCTGTTAGCACATAGTACTGTGTCGTACCCAGTATTACTAAACCGTAATGACGCAATACCAAATCTGTTTTAGACCAAAGACCCGAAAGAGTGAATTCCCCCACAAATACCATATCTCTATTCTATGGTGTTAGGTTTGTTTCCTGAGCTGGAGCCAAGTAAGTGACAACACCAAGAAGTGTGAACTTGCAGTTCATGACCGAGACACATTTTCTGCCCACTGAATTATATTACACCAACAACTTCTAGTACCACTAGCCCACCAGTGTTTGATGTGCCAACAACTTTTTTGGAGAAAATGATTGCCCATCCACAGACTAACAAGAGGTGCAATCTACAATTGGTACAAAAAGTAACATCAGCGTGCCGTCGTCATTGCCAAATTTTTGCAAATAGTACATCTGCAGAATTTGTACAGTGTTGGAGGGATGATGGTGGGAGACTGGGGGTGTGGTTTAAATTTGACTTTCAAATTGGATAATACATTTTAAACATCATACCCCACATATTGGTGTTCATATTGGTTTGACAACCAAAAAAACAAACAATATTAAGAACATAGTCTTTATAGTAGACCAATACTGAAAAGGCAGCATTTGATTTGTTGATAATCCATGTGCTAAAGAAAGCTTGCTCAATGTACGTCAGTGGGGTATAGGTACACAATGTGCGTCGACCTTGCCTAATTTGGTGTATGCATCTATTATCTATATTTGCAATGTTAGGTGATCCGCCTTTTCAGTTCTGATGAAACTTATAACAATAGGATATGGCATTTTGGCTATAAAGATAACCCATGGAGACACACATACACTGTATACAACAATCTCCAACATCGCTCCCATTTCCATAACAAAAACTTATCAACTTTCTATATATACAAGGTGTCTCGGAAAGAATTACACCCTAGCTATTTGTGACCATAACTTCTAAGTGAGTATCAATTTGATAAATTCAAAAAGAATCTTAAAAACCACAACATAGTGTGTTCAATATTTTACTGTAAACAGCATGATTTGGTCAGTAGTTTTGAGAAATAAGCGATGATGTAAAACAATGTCAATGGACATTCCTTCAAAGTTTGTAAAAGTGAGAGTAGACAGCAAACAGGCGAGCAATAATCAATTACTTCCTTTCATTTTCGGTTTCATTTATTTCTTTAAACAAAATAAGATAATAAATGATATTTTGCACCAGGTTCAACAAATATTGACATACATAAAGTTACATACTTTTCCTTTTCACTTAAAAAATTGAAGGAAATGTGCAGCGACATTCTTTAGTCTTTTGTTAAAGTAATGTAAGCGGGGAATCTGTTAAAGTTAAAGCTTTGTATCTGGGACGTTTGGAAATTGTTACGTCTGCAAATTTGTGTTGGGTTTAGATGACGACTCCGTCTGATGGCTGCAATGTTCTGTAACGTTCGGGCGGTTTCTCCACCTTCCACAGTGCTCTTGTTCCAATTTTGACTTTGACCCGTTTGAAGGTACGTTTAAACAATTGTTCCTGAATTGTCTATAAAGGGGGACTCAGAGATTTTCGATGAGGCGCCCTCAATTTTCAAGCAAATTGTGCTTTTTGCATGTACATAATGCTTTCCATATACTAATCACGTGTGAAAAAGCTAAGCTCAAATCAAAGCCCTCATTATAGAAAATCACATCTTGGTTTAAAATTCCGGATCCGGAATTTTGTTTTATACACAGTATCCTATGGCCACTGTTATATACATATAATGTTTACTGCATTCAAACAAAGATAAAAAAATTCAATTCATCTCAAAACTTGGAATTGAGGCATTCTAGGTGACTATCGTTTAGTGCTAGTTGACTATTTTTAATTATATATATAAAAAAATTTATATTCTGAAATCTCTGAGTCAGACTTTATTGCAAGGAGGATTTCAGTGGAATTTAATCTAAATTCCGCATGACAAGAGTAATGTTATGACCAGTTTGGCATATCTGAAAAACCACAAACGCCTTTGTCAATGGGCGACAAATGTGACCAACCATCTAGTCTCGTGCACGTAATTATATATATAACATTGAAGTATAGATTAAAACGCGTGCATTTGGGAATTTGAACTCAATTAATGCTGCTTATTATGTTAAATGTAGAACTCACCCTGTGATGGCTAAGATGTCTAATTGAATAAAAAATAGTGAAAACTTATTGTTCAGTTTATCCACTGTTAAAGTTTGATTTAAACTTCTCAATTCATTCTATGCAGTTGCCTCCCATGTTCAACTACCATTATTTCACATTTTCTACAATTTTATTGGTTGTTGTTTTCAATAAGATGGATCATTCGGTTATTAAACTGTTGATTTTTTGTTGCTTTTTTGTTATGATTGTCACGGTTAATTGTTTATTACTATAACAAACGGACAAAATGGCATTGAAAACTCACAAAATTTTAAACGGCCGGTTCATTTGGGGAATGAAAAGAAGGACAGCTTGAACAGCTAACACGACAGTAATCAGCGGGTTGTTAAATAAATCTCTTATTGTGAGCAAACTTGGATGGAAGTGAGTGTCCATTGACATGTGTTAATACTCGCTTTTTCTTCAAAAACTAATGAAACGAATAGAGATGATGGTTTTACATTAAAGTTAAAAAGTAATGGTGGTTTAAAATTCTTTTAAATTTCTCCAAATGTGATACTTATTTTGAATTATGGTCGCCTATAGTTGGGTGTTGTAATTCTTTATGAGGACACCCTGTATAGTGTACTGTACACTGACCACAGGTTTCTCAGAAATGATTCCCAATACCTAAAATGCACAGTTCAGCATAAACGTTTATATGTACAGGAAAGGTCATAGAACTGTGTCATGAAGCAGGGAGAATAACACAGTGATAATGAAAAAAGTGGGGTTTCTGTAACCGGACCCATCTGACACGCTTTTTCCCCCAACACACTTATGAATTTGTAAACCTCAAAGGAATAAATTTATTCCGTGACGGGTTTGCCAGAATTCATAAGTGTGGGTTTTGTGACCAGTGGCCCATCTCAAGATACCGATCATGACAGTTCATCTTGCAAGTGTAGAATGTTTCAAACAGTACAATGCATGCCATGTATATTTAGTGCTGTGATGCATCAGGGATGGATGACTTCATTTATCTTTCTTGAGTCAGTGGCTCTTGAAATGGTTCTTCAGGTAAATTGTCCCTGAAAACCATTTCAAGAGCCACTGAACAAAGATTGGCATAATAGTTATGTTTGATGGGAATTCGCGATAAATACAATGTCTGCCACTTATGCCACTTTTTGCATTCCATGATATGTAGTTACTTCATTCATACTCCCCTGTGGAATTACTATCTTAACACTTAAGTGCAAAAGGGGGGGGGGAGGAGTCCATGTGGACAAAGTGTTGTTTTTAACACATCTATTTTAACAGATATTTTGGGCGTTTTTTTGGTAACTGAACTTTTAGGTGCACAACGTTGATTAATTGAATCCTGCACTTCGTTTCCAATAAAAATTAGCCTGGATCCACTGAGGCCACCTTATGCACCAAAAAGATGATTTGGTTGACAAAAAAATATTTTCTGCTGATGTGACCTTTGGTTTTACAAGTGCTTTGTGAACAACCTAAAATAGGTTGGAATCCATTTCCTGTACAAATGAATGGTGAAATACATGGTTTGGAAAAAACGTCTCATTATAATCCTATCATTTCCCTATTTTTTTGGTTTTTCTTAACAATTGTCTATTTCTTGACTCATAACAACCATTAGTTTCAATTTTAGGCACAATGTGCGATAAGCAACAAAAACAAAAAGACCATTTTTGCACACCTCTTTAGTAGTAGTTGCCGTGTGTACAACTGTCATAGGGGAAAACTTCATTGGAAATTTTTCTGAGGGGGTCCAAGAGGACCCCGTTATCCACAACGGGAGTGCAGAAGAGGCCTTATGCACTTCAGTGTATTCTTCCACATGAGCAGGTAGAATTGAGAGAATGAGCATTTATTTACATAGAAACAATTGTTGTATAATCACCACTTTGTGCAGACAAAACTTTCTTGAATAACCCAAAGGGGCATGTGTTCAGGTAAGTCAAATGCCTTTGACAAATATGAAAGGCAAAACGTTGTATCATGTGCCTTCAAGTCCGAAAAGATTTCACATGGCTTTCATTATTCATATGGAACCACCTGTAAAAAAATATGGTCACTTGGTCTCAAAAAAACACATTAAAAACCACACAAGCTGCTTCCTTTTTTCCTCATAAAAAAAAGAGACAAATGAGGGGCCGAAAGAAATTTAATTCAGACCACCTCTACAGTTGCCCGTAAATAAATCATTGGCCAGGCATGAACACTCGGTACAAATGTAGCAATGTGGTGCACAAATAGGCGTTGATTACGCGCATCTAATTGACCTGACAAGCATATAGTCCATCTCGTATGGTGAACACAATCAAATGTGGCAGGTATGTCCAATACTGGCTATGATTCTTTTGCAGAAACTAGTATAATTGCAACTTTCTAACAACAGTGCGGAGGTTTGGTTTACTATTTTCACTATCATTACCCATTCCCATATTCAAATTGTATTATTGATGATTTTGAGTTTTTAATATCAAATTCTTAAAACGGATATAATCCCTCCAGCTTCAAATGGCTTTCAATATTACTGTATAAGTCGGATAATTTCTGCATAACGATATTTTCGCGATTTAAACAGTTACCTATAAGGCGCGAGAATTTAATTTTCCGATATTAAAATTCTGACAATTTAAAAACTCACGGAAAATTTTTAACTTATACAGTAGGTTATGTCCTTCATGCAAGCAGAGGCAGTTGAGGGGCTCCGTACCAGGGTGGTCACTTGTCAGAGGGGCAAAGTCCAGTTATGAGCAGACTTTCATGGTTAGAGGTGTTTATATACGTCATTCATATATCATGTTTATGATTGGTTAAAAGTGGACCCCAACATGATCCAAATAAACAACCATTTGCAGAAAAAGACTATTCACGGCTCTCAAAAGAACTTTTTACGGCTCTCAAAAGAAACTATTCGGCTTCCAAAAAAACTATTTACGCTTCCAAGTTTAGCACAATGTCAGCCCTGTGTAGCATGATCTCAAAAACACCTTGTCAACATGGATACACGCGAAAAGGCAGTGAGTGACGGTACGCTTACAAATCCGCCCAAGATTCAGTTTAGTGATCACGAAATGACATGAATAGTTAGAACACTAAAAACAGTTAAAACAGCCCTGTCCATGTTTGATGGGGGTTTAGTCTGTAAGTAAGGTAACGACAACACTGCAATATTAACTGCCGGCATGGGTCATTGTTGGTAGGCTAGGCTAGGGCTTAGGATAGCGCTAGGCTAAATCTCCATTTACCTCATTGTTTATAAAATCTTTTAACCCAATTCAATAAACAATGAATATATGAAGAGTATATAAAACAATAATACTGCCTAACTGAGCTCCTGTTCAAAGATGGTCCCTCGGTGACAGCATCGTGCTATTTGCTTCGGGATGCGCCCTAGCAAATGCCAGTAGTCACATCGGGTCCATAGTTTTAACAAGGGTCTCTCATGTCAGTATATATTGTATAATTTTCATGGGGCAGGCAAAAAAGGGCTCTGATTTAGCATTTGATTTTCAAGCTTTACTCCCAGGCAAGCTCTCTGGGGTGTAACCCCCCCCCCCCCAAGTACACTAATGCGTTGTTGAGATAGTCTTCTGCTGAGAATTTACCACTACTACACTCCATGCATTTACCCGTCAGCGAGTTAAGTGATGTCAATGCATTCAGGCAGCTGTTTTGCGCGTATATTTTCGCACCGGCCCACAGGGCGCTACATACCTAGTGCTTTGAATCAATGCTCAGGATTTAATGCTTTGGGCACTGAATCGCACTGACGTCAACGACTCAAGATGTAACTCGCGGTTTATTGTTACGAAGTACACCACTGACGTTACCGATCCGAGGGTAACTTGCGGCTTTATTGTTACGAGTTACACACTGACGTCACCGACTCAGATGTAACTGCGGTGTATTGTCGAGTTACACACTGATGTCACCGACTCGGGATGGTAACGTGCGGTTTCTTGTTACGAGTTAAACACTGATGTCACTGACCTCGGGAGTAACTGCGGTTATTGTTACGATTTACAACCCTGATGTCACCGACTCAAGATGTAAATGCGGTTATGTTTACGGTACACACTGATGTCACCGACTAAAGATGTAATTGCGGTGTATTGTTACGAGTTACACACTGATGTCACCGACTCGGGATGGTAACTTGACGGTTATTGTTACGAGTTACACACTGATGTCCCGACTCAAGATGTAACTTGCGGTTTATTGTACGAAGTTACACACTGAGTCACCGATCGGGATGTAACTGCGGTTTATTGTACGAGTTCACACACTGATGTCCACGCTCAGAGTAACTTGCGGTTCTATTGTTACGGAGTTACACACTGATGTCACCGACTCGGGCATGTAACTTGCGGTTTATTGTTACGAGTTACCACTGATGTCACCGACGTCGGGATGTAACTTGCGGTGTATTGTTACGAAGTACACACTGATGTCACCGACTCGGGCTGTAACTTGCGGTTTATTGTTACGAGTTACACAACTGATGTCACACCGACTCAGATGTAACTTGCGGTTTCTTGTTACGATTTACACACGATGTCCCGCTCGGAGTAACTTGCAGTTTATTGTTACGAGTTAATACACACTGATGTCAACCGCCTCGGATGTAACTTGCGGTTTATTTACGAGTTACACACTGACGTCACCGACTCAAGATGAACTTTGCGTTTTATTGTTACGAGTTACACACGACGTCACCGACTCAAGATGTAACTTGCGCGGTTTATTGTTCGAGTTACACACTGATGTCACCGACTCGGATGTAACGTGCGGTTTATTGTTACGAGTTAAGCACACTGAGGTCACCGACTCAAGTGTAACCGTTGCGGTTTTTGTTACGAGGTACAGCACGAATGTCACCCGACTCAAGATGTAACTTGCGGTTTATTGTTACAGTTCACACTGATGTCACGCGACTCGGATGTAACTTGTGCGGTTTAGTTGTTACTAGTTACACACTGATGGTCACCGACTCCAAGATGTAACTTTCGGTTTATTGTTACACAGTTACACACTGCTGTCACCGACTCGGAATGTACTTGCGGTTTATTGTTACGAGTTACACACTGATGTCACCGACTCAAGATGTAACTTGCCTGTTTATTGTTCGAGTTACAACAAACACCTGATGGTCACCGACTCTGGATGTACTTGCGGTTTATTGTTACGAGTTACACACTGATGTCACCGACTCAAGATGTAACTTGCGGTTTATTGTTACGAGTTACACAACTGATGTCACCGACTCAAGATTTAACTTGCGGTTTATTGTTCGAGTTACACACTTATGTCACCGACTCGTGATGTAACTTGCGGTTTTTAATTGTACTAGTTTACACACCTTGTCCCGACTCAAGATGTACTTGCGGTTTATTGTTACGAGTTACCCACTGCTGTCAAACCGACTCGGGATTAACTTGCGGTTATTGTTACGAGTTACACACTGAGGTCACCGACTCACGAGTAACTTGCGGTTTATTGTTACGAGTTACACACTCTGATGTCCACCAAGCTCGGATGTTAACTTGGCGGTTTATTTTACGAGTTACACACTGTTCACCCGACTCGGGAATGTAACTTGCGGTTTATTTTACAGTTACACCCTGCGTCACCCGACTCAAGATGTAACGTGCGGTTTATTGTTACGAGTTACCACTTGACGTCACCGACTCAATATGTAACTTGCGTTGATTGTTCGAGTTAACAACACTGAACGGCCCCAGCCTCAAATTAACTTGCGTTTTATTGTTACGAGTTACACACTGATGTCACCGACTCGGATGTAACTTGCGGTTAATTGTTACGAGTTCCCATGATGTCAACCGACTCTCCGGGATGTAAACACACGACAAAGCCGAATTCGGTGACCACCATAAAGGTAAACCCAAGATAAGCCTCCTAGCTTCCCTCATCCCCTCACCAATGTTTGAAGACCGTGCTGAACATGTGCCACAAAATCCGTTACTCATATAATTTTTACGCAATGAATATCTAGGTTATTTTTTTCACCATCTGGTTAATCCCAAGCCAATTTAATGCAGATTAACCTGCTACTAAAACACAATCAGTAAGAGACAAATTAATATTACCCACATATATAACGTAAATAACCTGGCCTTAAGTAGGTTTGTCTTGCCAGTCCTCTACACACACACAAACACATACAAATACCATACATTCAAACTCGCCCATAAAAGAAATCTGTTAAAGGCCTCATGAGAATTGAATAAATTTAACCATAGTTGACACTTGTGAAATGCTACTTATTTCGTAGAAAGAATCTAAAATGGGCATATAGCCTTTGCATCTACTCGTCTCGTGTAACTTTATTCCGTTAGTGGAATAAAGGGGATGCCGAAATTTAGTATATAAATCTTTATGAAAGGCCTTCACCCCAAAACACCCGCTGAAGTTTTGCACTTACTATTGTAATCCTTTTGATGTTGGGCTAGAAAACTGATTTTGGTAAGCTCCATATTCTTGTTAAAGACATATTTTTTGTTTTTTATGGATTAGTACTTCCAAAAAATCCAAGTAAGACTAACCTAAGTGTCATTAAAGGGCCATGTTTGGATCGCTTAATTGGCCCTCGTCCTCAGAGACCAAAATTTTTGGTATCAGAAGTTACTCTCTAAATATGACAAGGTTGATATCAGTTATCAATGAACCTGAGTCCGGACTGCTTCAGGTCAAATCTGGGGTTCTGGGGAAGAGGCTTATTAGCGATTGAGCCATGGCCTTTTTAAGCTGATAAAAGTGGTGCAAAGGACCTATCTAATCTTTTAAAAAATGCACCATTATTAAGGTGATATACATTCTCCCCCTCCTACTATAATTTTTTTTAATGAAGAGTGTCCTTCTTAAATCTTTTCTGCCATCATGGAGCCTGGAATATGCCTCCAGGGGGACTAATCTCCTTCTAATATCTATAGCCTCTGACGGCAGAGCGCCAAAATCCCTGTTGGATATTGGGGTTGTAGCAATCAAACCACTCGTACATTGATTGCAGTACTAGTTATAATGAATGAACGATGCAGTACGATACCGCAGTTGAATGCAGGAAAAAAATGGTAATGGCTGCCGTCAGGTTGGTCCAGATGTAGCTCAGGAATTCTCAGAACGTTTACTGAGATGTACATCAACGTTTTACTTTTATTGATTTTAAATTTATTACTAGTGGAAAACCTTTAGTTTTAATAACTAAATATTGCTTATAGTGTCTACATTTTTATTGTATATTTTGTAGTTCACTACCAACACTTGCAAACAGGTTCTTTTCAAAAATATAACAAACATATAGATACCTTCAAATTACAAAATTTTTATTTCAGATATAATGTCCAAAGTGCCATTCTAACAAATAAACCCTTTTGAGAATCAAAAAACAAAACAACAAACACGACCACGCACAAACCCACTTTAGAGATTCTAACAAGCATTTTTCAATCACCAAAAGCAGATTTAAGATTTCATATACAAGAAATGCAGTAGTCGTAAAATACCAGACCTACTAAACAGTAATAAATATACCATTTTTTTGGCTTTGATAACAAGAAGTATTTCAGTATCAAGTCATGAGTACTTAGTTACAATTTTTTGCTCTCTTTTTCACTTTTTTAAAGCAGCATGGTAGGTTTATATTATAAACAAAAAAAAAACAAAAAGTTTGCCACATCGACAGTTAATTAACATGACTACAAAATCCCAGCAATTCATCCTAATCTTAAATGTGTACTTTCCTAAATATAAAGAATGTGTAGAGACTTTGCAACACTGGTAACTATTCCACACAGTTCCCAGGGTATCACTTAAAGGAGTGCTTTCTGTATCGGTAAAACAAAAAGAACAGAACACCAAGGACGAAATGCCCTGAAATAGACCATCAGCTACGTACTGGTAGCTTTTCAATCTTAACATGGGTTTCCAATAACATAAACATCAAACTACTTAAATAGTAGTTACTTGGAAGACGTTTCATATGAAGTCCCAAGTATACAAATAGCATTGTCATTTATTCCGCCAAACGCTACTGCCCCAACATCATACAGTGTGCACATGACGAATCAATTGTAATACCTCATTTGCATACATTTGGGACTTCCATATGAAACGATTACAATTATTTATATGACACACAGGTTTGACGTACCCATTTTTTTAGTAACAGAGCCATTAGCCTCATTCCCTGTGAAGCGAGTTCCATACCATATAGTGTACTGGGTATTTACAGTTTGTTTCTCTTAACATTGTATATGGTACCACATACTTAGATATAATATGGACGCTATACAATCTGTTGCCTCACTGAAAACCATTGAAATTTATATAAATCGCGCCCACGTAACCTTGAAGGCAAAATGTGATCCTTACCTAAAGGATGTACTCGTATTAACTTTCCCAAAATCATACTTCCTTTCTGCAGTTCTGCTACTTTTACCAACTAATTATAAGTATGTTGCTAACCAGGGGGTATTGAGTCTATCCCCAAATGCACAGCTTTGGTTAATTTCACCTCATAAGGTCTGTGATTCCACAAAAATCCTTTCTCTTAAAGGAGAACCCGTCAACGAATAATATTAAACAAAATACACTATAAAATAATTATTGACACATATCGAGTGGTTTTCATAAAAAAACAAGAATTATATAACCCTAACAATGAATTAAAACCATCTATTCTGCCATGTGCATTTAAAAATCACGCTAGTGTATAACGTGTTATTCGATACGACCGGCACGTTTAGGTCATTACCATGCCATATTAATACACATTTGAAACATCATGTGATTGAAGATGTATGACGCTACTGTGCCGTCCGTATCGTCATAACACAAATAACGTATCCCATATACGTAGCGTGATTTCAAATAGCGCATGGTCAGACAAAATGCTTTTAATTCGTTTTATTGGTTAGTATAATTCTGTTTTCCTCGCCATGAACCCACTCAATGTGTTCAATATTGTTGTTTATAGCGTCTAATATTGTGTAAGTTATTCTTGATAAAGGTTCTCTTTTAAACACAAAACCTTACTTTTACATTCCTTTTACCCACTTTGTACTTAATTTTTAGCATGATCAAAATGTCATGATGGTTCTAAACTCTTAACACTTTTCCTACTGAAATGTGTTGTGTACAGTACAGTAAGGCCCATTGCAATGCATTAATGGATGATCAAAACACCCCCCTGTGTTGCTAGCATATTAAAGGGTTTAACCGGCCTTCCTTGAAGTAACCTGATATTGGGGTATTCCATGGTTCAGTTATCCCCAAGCTACCCCACAAAAGTTGGGACATTTGTATCATCTGAGCAGTTAAACATTAGCTTGTATGTGCTACATCCGATTTTTGGGGCAGGTCTATCATCTCTGAAAGAAGTTGCATTTGGTAATTTACTGCTGTAAATAGGGCAAATTACAGTGGCAGTGGCCTGCACAAAAACCTGATGCAAACATTTGCTCATAAGACCCAAACAAAAGATCAAAATCAACTGCACTTTTAGGAGAAGTTTCCTCAATGATAGACACAAAGATGCTAGATCACCAGATAACATTTTATAATCTTACTTACCATGGAAATAACCAACTTTTCTTGGTAAAAAGGGATACCAATTTATAATCAAGTTGCTCAATCATTAAGTCACTCAGGCTGTTTGGCATTGAAAGATGGTAATTTTGTCAAAAAAACAAAAAGAAAACATGCAATACTAAAGAAAGACAGATGTTACAACTAACCCAAAGAATTTAGGTCTTAACAAAATCAAGTTTAGGAAAGTTCATAAAAATTATACACGATAGTTTTTCGTTCTAAATGCAGAATATCAGCCCAAAACACGTTAAATAAAGCAATTCACTATACGGAACAAAAATGTTCGCCATCATTAAAAAAACCCAAAAAAACAAACATGGTGGGGTTTTCTGTATGGTCTTTGGTCCATTGTTTATACCGATAACAAGTACATTTTAAAATACTACTCAATTTGGTTGCCTTTAATTCTAATTCTCAGTATCGTATTTTGGTCCCCCATCGGTAATCAATCCATTATATTGTCATGATCATGTGTCTCCGTGTGTATCTGCCAGAATATCCTGTGGTGATTTCTCAAAACGTAGGAGTTAGGAATCATTGAAACCCTGTTTTGACATACGATGCCCTTTGAGGTCACATTCAATTTGAACATTTGACCTAATTTTAGGTCAAAAGTTTTCCAATTTGCCGCCTTGCGCGATATATCAATAAAACTATAAGTGCTACGATAATGAAACTTTGTTATATGACCCTTTAAGATGTCTACATCAAGTATGCAATACAGACCTTTGACATCATATCCAAAGTCATGCGTAAACTTTGTGTATTACATAAAATGTCCTGTTAGTCCAATTAAAAACCCAAAAAAGATGCACTGCTCCAGGCTGAGAGATTTTAATAAGGTGCAACTTATCTTATTTTTTTTTCTTATCCTGCTACTTTATTTTCACAATACCTTGGTTTTATAAATATCACTCTCTCTCACAAAACAATGAACATGGTAAAAACTCTATCTACATGGTGGCAAGTACCTATCACCCACTAATTGCCTGACTTTTCGATGTACGTACTTAAATATTGATTTTATGCTTGTTTTATCTGGTGCCCCATGATCTTCTCATTCCTAATTCTTTTCAAATTTGGTTCAAATAACCCTGTTTTAAAAACAAATCTATCTGAATTTTGCAACACAGTGTATAACCGGAAAATGAAATACACAAGAAATAAAATTTGTGACTAAGTACCAGTCTGAGATGTGACATGTGAAATTAAGTAACTATACATATACACAGTATGTCAATAAAGTTACAGTCTTAATTTTTCTGGCACAATCCTCATTATGTGCATAACCCCCTGAAACTGGACTCTACATACTGTCACCAAGAAGGCCAAGTCCACTAGTTATTAAACTGAAACACAGACGATCAGTTTTTGATGCAGAATGAAACTAAAAGGAAACGGTCATCCCCCTTGTGTGTGTGAGTTGACCGCAATTACCTCATGTAAATCTTGTTCAAGTTCTGGCCACCATCTTTCCATATAAAGAGAACACATAGGAACGTTTACTTTGACCTTGACTCACAGGTCAAAGTTCACCCTATTTTTTGACAGAACCTTTCGTATTCTAGAGGAGTACGATAATCAAGTTTGAAACTCCTGTTTAGACATCTTAATTTTGAACAAGAAAAAATTCATAATTATATTAACATGTTCTGGAGGCCCTTCACTATAGCCCGTGTACCCCACTCATATATCAGCAATAAAATGGCTGTTTAAATATACAAGTTTTTTTATTTAACAAGCTTGTGGTATTTCCTTAAGAAGGATAAACCTATAATAACAATCTAGAACACCTGTGGTTTAGGCCCCTTACTTTTTTTCTGGCTGGAAAATCTATCCAGCCATCATATAAAAAAGTTGCTTTACTGTCCAACCAAGATTTTTTTTTTTGACTCTATATTTTAACAGTTTTTAAACTAGCTCAGGCAAAACTACCTCCCGACTACTGGAAAATTTGAAGGGCTTGAAATTTGCATATTTCATGATAGGTATTTCCGTGGTTCGTATATTAATTTATTCATATCACTTTACCAATGTCACTTACAGCTTCACCATACTCTGAGGTCGGGCACGAAAAAAAGGAAAGGCCGCACTCCCTCTTCGTTTAAGTATATGCACAGAATTTTGGAATGAACCGCTATACGATTCAATACCAAACATTTCTTACAAGTTTGTTTTCGTTCAAGAGGCATGAGCTAATGGCTTTGTTCTTTTTATGACAGCTTATCAATCTGACAAAGCGTCCCCATCTATGTTAACTTGCGTCATGCCAAGAACGCTTCCTTAGTGAATTGCACTCGATTCTTGACGGATGCGGTACAAAAGTGACAAAAATGATCTTTCATGACTGACTATACCGGGTCTTGGAATTTCGACTGCGAGGTTGCAGATGTGCCCAGTATGTACGTCTCCGCATGGAATGAACAGTAAACCATTTAGAAACCATACTGAATTGCGCATGTCTATATTAACCAGGGATTCTTTGGTTCGAACATCACGAACAGGAATTCCTATAATCTGCATCTTCTATATGATTGGCAATAAACATTTTTGGACACTTATTACATGTTTATTGAAACCGTTGCCGTACAAAATCCAACAAATGCAACAAGCTTTGCTTGCTTAACTTGAACAAACTATGCTTATTCAACAAAGCTGTAGTAAAATTGACAAGATCATACACGGGGAATGCCCTATTACATTTACCAGAAATCATTTTCTAAGTTGAATTTAAAATGAAACCCCACTGAAAAATGCATGTGAAAGTTGATTTGGTTGTTGGTGTTGTGGACTGGTACCTCCACTGAACAATTGAAATAATTTGCTACCTTATAAGTAGTTTAATAAATAAACTTCTAATTTATACTAACTTTGGTGCTACATATTTTTTATATGAAATATATTTGTGTTGGGTTCCACCTTATTCACCCTGTATTTTACCACAACCATTTTAATCATATTGTCAACAAGGGGTTTTTATAGTCAAGGTTACACATTCAACGAGCATAGTCCTCTTTAGGATAACATATCAAATTGTGGCGAAGTCAATAACATGAAACAACAGATCTCAAGACACCCACTGGATGGGAGCCCAATCTAAGATATTTCAATATCCTGTGATAATTTGTAGTGCTTATCAGTTTCCTCTTGATATCTCAAGAACAAGCAGGCTCATTAATTACAGTACTCAATGGACATTAGCACTTTTAACCCTGTTACACTTTGTCCGGTTTGAACTAAGGAGTGATGTCATAGCTTTCGCACAGCTATTGTGCATAAGTATTGCACAGACCGACTTTGTATGCTCGCGATTACAGCTGCGGCTTACTGCGATTCGCACGTTTAAGGCTGTGTTAAAGCTATGATGTCACTCCTTAGTTTAGGCCGGACGAAGTATATTATGTATAGGTTATAACACCTATTCAATGGCTTTTGAGATGGCTCCCGTAATGGCCGTACAGAGGACTGTCACTGTTAGTCAACTAACTAATATAACCAACATCCAAACCACTTTTCACGTGCATCTTCGTTTTTTTCCAAATCATGATTTGACAGACAACACAATAAAAACCTAATCTGACCTACATTTTGTGTCAATTGAGTCCAGCTCAATGTGTTGGGAAGTTTTAATGTGACATTCTTCAAATGAAGAACATTTTGAAACAACCTTTGTTTTTTAATCATCGCATTATGATTGATATGCCCACTAGACTTCTAATTGTTTGCTTCACAATTTTGAACACACCACATTGGCAAGTTAACAGAAAGTGAATGAATGAATCATCGACAAGCCTATATGATATAAACAGTACCATCGGTCTATGCAGATGGTGTATGACCGATTGCATTCAACAAAATGGATATTCCATTCGAAATGTACACTACAGAGGGAGATGTATAGTAAATGGAATAGCCAATAGGATAACTCCATTTAAAATCTACACTATCCCATGTGTAGATTTAGGTAAAGTTTTCTTCAGAGGGAGTATGGATTTAAAGTGGAATACCCAATTGGTTAACATTTGAATTCTACCCTGTACAGATTTGAAGTGGAATAACCTAATGGTAGAAGGTATACCTACAAGGGTGTCGGCTCTGGAGAGCTAATGGCGGCCATCCAGCACACGCTGCCTTGCATGGTGGGCATGGTTGCCCAAAGGATAGGCCCATTGCCAAAAACTGGATTGGCATTAGAAAGGGCATCCGGTCAATTATCTTTTGCTCCAATAAATTCTCACAAGGCAGTATTGCCGAGTGTGAGGTGAATCCGGCCACCCTCGTTTACGGGGACAAATAAACTAACATTCAGAACCTTGCAATAGACAGAAACAGAAAAAACCCTGGAAACTCACAAGAGCTGCTTTCGATTACAGGGTCCACGCTAACTGGAAACCAGCTAAGCTCGCAATGCATTGTGGTCAGTAAGTGTTGACACTTGGGACAGGGTTAGAAATACTAAACTTTTGAACTTTGTGGTTAGTTTGTCATTAAACTCACACAAAATTTCTCAATTGTTGGTCTTATTGCATTACTGGTCTCTACCGTAGCAACGCGTGGAAATGTTTCGACTATGTAGAGGCGACAACCGTATGATCCACTCTACGGCAAGCACATTTATGCATGTTAATTGCTACAGTCAGAATAGAGGTCTTTCACCTCACTCAAGCATAACCTATAACAAAAGGTGTTAGTTCCCGTAGCATTCGTCATTCAGATCAATTTAATACCCGACCTCAAAGTACTTGTGCTATTCAAAGTGTGACCCATACTTTTATGCATACATATATCCAACATGCATGTCGTTTATTTAGATTTTAGAATAGTCTCCCATTGAAATTGGAAGGACTTTGCCATGTCCGGCAATGATGGCGCTAATCCGGAAAGGTGGAAGAACCTCTATTGATGGACCAAGGTTTAACCTCCTGGTCTTCTTCATGAGTGAGGGATGGTCCGGGCAGATGACCTACCATCACAAACCATGGTACTGTTTGCCAAGTAGTAGAGAACGTAACCCCTTTTGACCCACTCAGTCGTGTCCACAGATAGATAACGTAATAAATGAATGTCTGTTGCATCTATAGACCTTGTTTCCCCTTTGACCTTCTGTACACTTGCCTATACAGCGTGCTTATGAACTGTTTTTCTTCCATGTATAAATCTAACTAGTTTAGTTGCTACATTGTAACTTTGCCCCCAAATGGTACATTACCTAACTGCTATGTGCCGTCAATGTTGAAACAGTACACTACACTTTACACTACCATCTCTACGTTCTAACCCCAAAACCACTTGTTGAGCCAGCATAAAATGGTTCTGAGACTTGAGTTCATGTTATCATTGCTTGGTGCAGACAGACTGTTAGACATTACTCTCAGTGTTGAGGTCGGCCATTTCCGTATGATAAATGCACTCCCTCCTACTGAAGACATCCAACTCAGAATGTCTGTATTTGTGAATTGCCTTCCAGAGGGGTTGCATGTTTCAAATGGAAGAGCCCGGGCCAATTGGAGAGGATTGGAACCCCCACGTAATCTCTACCTAAAAAATAACGCATAAGCATTTGAGCTCGATGGAAATGTTAAGTGTCACATTGAAATGGGAGAATCTTGACGACTATTGTAATCATTTAACGAGACTAATTCTTTCGGCATTGGTGGTGTTAGTTTTTAGACCTCCCGAGAGTAACTCTAACAGTCTGCCTACCTGTAAATGGTGATATGACACTTTGATACATTTTTTGGGTCAAACCTACCAGCATTAAGTCTTGCACATTTTAAAGATACATTTAGTTTGAAATAGTCACACCCTATAGCCTTATTATACCAGACACGGTTGCCAAGTTTGATTTTTTTTACAGCTACTATGGGTATTTAAACAGTTGCTTAGCAACAAGCCAGTCGTCTTTACTTTTTAAAAATCTTTTTAATAACAACATATCGATAGAGACCGACCTCATAAAACCTACAGCATTAGAACTACAAAAAAATAATGCCCAGAGCCTGGTAAAATATGGCTATAGAGGGTGCTTTTTAATTCAGTTCTACAATAATACGATTGGGTAATACCCCTCATTGCAGTGGATTAGCAAATCCGTGGAGTATCTTGCGGGCCATGTCCACGTTGTTCTGTGATATATCTAGTGCTCTGATGGCCTCTTCCTGTCGGAAACCTTCTTTAACCAGTATTCCTACGAGCGACGTCTTATTTGGTGCCACGGTACCGTTGGTCGGTCGGTTGGGGAGGGGTCTTGCATTTGAACGGTTGGCTGCGGACTGGTCGGTGCCAGGCCGCGGCTGTGTCGGTAGAGGTGGTGGCGTTTTATTTCTTGATGTCTGAAGGAAATGAATAACGGTACTTTATGTTATTACCTGATTTTTACTTCTTAGGTTTCTAAATACCTGATACAAATGTCAGAGCTAGGACCACTGACCAAGCCTAGGCATGTTGGTACCCATTATAATGCATTTCCATGCAGATTTCAAGTGTGATGATGATGATGCCACTTTATAATCTTGGCATTTCTTGACAATTTGTTAAAAAAATAGGGACAGCAGTCCCATATAGGTCGTTTGATAATATGGTCAAAGAATAAGTGCAGAGCAATATAATGACCATAAGTGACCCCTGAATGACCTTTGACCTCATATATTACCCCACATTAGCCCCTTGTCTCATTGTATAAGCATACCAAGTATGAACTTGATCCATTACTGCACTAAGCTCAACATTTTAACCAAAGGTATATACACCATATGCACAAAGTTGTAATGAACCCAAGTGATCCCTGAATGACCTTGACATCATCTGTTACTACCTACCCCACAATAAGCCCCTTGTTGCAATATATAAGCATACCAAGTATGAATTTTATCCATCACTGCACTAAAAAGCTAGATAACATTTTAACCAAAGTGTATACCGAAAGTTTGAAACACAGACGGACACACACATGAATCATGCTGTCATAAGGTCTTTCCAATTTCATTGAACCTACTAGGACTGTCAATTACACTTGAAAGAAATTAAAACGACAATCAGTCGTTTATTTTTTTAAATTTGAAATGTCTGATTTTGTTCCTACTTGGGAGTTTTGCAACCTCTCATCAACTCCTTGTTAATAGACCATTACATGACGAGTTGACCAAACATAAATTACCCCGACAGTGTGCGAACGGGTCATCAAACGCAACTATTGGGTGCAGCACCCACTCTTATTTGTCCATTTGTGTAATGCGCGTCGCTGGGAATCGCTTGTGAATGTATGAAGCTTGTGTGTACATTGTATTTAGCTCAATGATTCCGTGTGCGCATCCTACGAAGTCGGAATTTGTTTAAGTCGCGAAGACCATTCTCTCTGTAACCAAATAAAAACTAAGACGGGTTGCGGTTGATAAGCATTGATTGGTAATGTAACGTTACTTCTTCGCGAGCTTACTCGAACGCTGAATTTTTTGCGTGTTTATTTGTTTTTTTTTACCTGCTTTTTTTAAAGATTTCCTATTTTTTATCTAACACACTTGAATTTTGGAGGTGCTTTTAGTCTTTCAAAACGTCCTTGGATGTTTTTGTAGTTTAGGCCTATTCTGTTTTGTGTTTTGGCTTCTATTTTTCCCGTGATGGATTATACTGTTGTTAGATTTTCAATTTCTAAACACTTTGTCTTGTATTGTTTTGTATGTGCGAGTGTTTTTTTTTCTGGGGGTTTCTTTCTTTAGAATTTAAACTTTCTGTATAATTGCACCTATAGAAAACGCTACATAACCCTCTGGCCTTTGTTCATTCGAACTAATTAGGTTTAAGTAGGGATAATCCAATTTAAGCTAATCTCTTGTGGACTTAAGTTAATTCGGACTTCGGTAGGGATACCTTCCGATGTTTCAATTTAAATGGTCTATTCCATTCATTTCTGCAATAGCCCCTTTTATCATTTTATGCCCTGCAACCGAGATATTCTTGACTGTGATCAGGACCTTTTTACACTGATAAGGACCTTTCATCAATGGGCAAACAACCTAGCTTGCTATATAATGCTGCATGACAAAATCAAAGTCTAAATTTAGCCCTATCACTACCAAAACCCACTCGAACTCAATGAGCTTGAAAAAAAAGGTTAGGAAAATGCACTAAGTCCAAAAAGATGCGATAACATCTCCGGACCAACCTCTATGTTCACGGAAATCGCCGGCCGGCCATCGACTCCCTCGTGCTTGCCATCCCTGCTCATGGAAGGTCTCCGGATGCCCCGGGTTCGAATTCCGCACGAACATCCGTCTTCTTTAGCTTCTATCCCTTTCCCCTTCCCTCCTCTTCTTGAGATAGGCGAGAAACCAAAGACGTTAGGGTTAATGATGTTTTTGCTGTGAAAAAAAGCCAAAAGTACAAAAACATCCTGCGATGACAAAACTTGGTGGATGCTATCATTTCTCCCCTATTAACTTCCTTAGGTGTAAACAAAAAATATTGCAGAATGCATCCTGGGGAAAACTAACACCCATCCTTCCTACACTCTAGCTCATCACTTCTTGAACATGACATATCATTCAATGTCTTTCCCTAAATGCACCTACATTAATCTGATGGTGCGTTAATTTTGCGGTTTAAGGGTTGTACATAACTTTTCCCTTTTGTATCTCTTTTAGCTATATGCCTCAAGTACAGTCGCCACAATGCATGTTGCCATACAATTCTTTTGCTTCTATTTTATTCTACATGTTTAACATGCTGTTATAAATTTGTGCAATTCAAATGAGGGTCTACACAAGTTTTTCTTTGGCAATCTGGTTTTTGCCCACCTTTGCATTTAAGAAATAAAGGGTGGATGTCAGTATCATTTATAGGCAAATCAATGTGTCTGAGGGTCGAAAACTAAATAATGGGCGAGGCGTAGCCAAGCCCATTATTTTAAGCTTTTCCGGCTGAGGATACCTTTGAACCCATAAATTATGTACTGCAACCTTTATTTCTATTCTATTACCTCAACGGCGTGATTTCAAGAGAAATGCATTTGTGCCCATTACTTCAGATAATGGGCAGTAACTGACCAATCAGAATGCTGCTTTTCAATATGGCAGCCAAAGGTATAGAATTTACTTGCTCATCTATCAAAGGATTAGACCATTCTATAGTAATATGCCTTCCTCACGACCGTATTTAAGACTCTTTAGCTCTTAAAGTAAAAGTAATACATTTTTCAAAAGGATATATGTGAGGATCCAACTGTCCATAATTGTATTCCGTAAAACTGAGTATTTTTGAGAAACGCATAAAATTTTGATTTTCCTGCTTAAGGAAATCATACATTTCAACACAAGGCTGCTAGGTACAACGTTCCAACTTATTTCCATAAAAAATCCAATCCATCTGAGCTTTACTTTGTTTTATTTGTTTTTTTCCGTTGCCGTTTGATGGTGTCTGTGGGGAGAGATAAAACTTGTATTAACCCAAGGGCCGTATTGATTCAATCCCTAAGGCACCAGTTTTGGGAAATTCACCTCAATAGGTGCATGTGAATGCCACAAAAAAATCTATTTTAACACATAAAAACCCGACTTTTCGTCAGGTTTTTTTTTTTTCCCCATATAATTTTTGCTCACAAGCTTACTAACTTAGAGTATTTTTAGCATGATCATGAACATGTCTTGTGGTTCTTAAACGTTTGAAACACTTTTTATCTTAGTACTGACATGTTTTTTTAGTAACAGTAAGTATCGCACATTGCAATGATTATGGGATGATGATTAAAACTAACCTGTGGTACTGATCTATTAGCGGCAGCTTGCAGCTGACGTAGCAGTGGCCTTGATACCTTGTGCTTTGGCTTTGTGCTGGGGTTGATGTCTTGGGTTGTGCGCCATTGGAGGCATATCATAGCTTCTGGAGTGTTTGTGCCTCACTGTATGAACAGCAAACAAAGACAGAAGATGTCAATTTCTACAACCACTTTTCTGACTTACACCGCATCCTTGTCAATTTTCAAACCTTGCTGTTGTAACCTCACAGTGTGTAACGGCAACAAACCCAAATTAAAATAACATGTCAATTTATACCGACCTTTCTGACTTGCACCACATCTTGTCCTGTCAATTTTTTAAACCTTCCCTCTCATTCTAAACCATCTCATATTAAACACTAGCATTCTTTTCTGCCATCCCTTTCCTATTTAATCTAACCATTTAAAATCATTTCTGCTGCTTGACCATTAAACATCCATCCTTCATGAAGTATTGTAATCAGATATTTCAAAATATGTCTCACCTATAAACTATGCCCTTGTCGGAAGAAAACGTAGATTTAGATCCATGGAAAAGTAAGAAGAATTTAATCGCTTATTTTGCATATGATACCTCAAGAAATGTCACATCTCAAAAACATATTTTAAAGAACTCTTCTTGTAACAACATCGCTAAGTTCAATATGGAACACATCATCTTTTGATTGGCAGGTTGCATATCAGGTGGATTCCATTCATTCAGGGTTGCATATTAATTGAACTTTTGTTGCTGAATACTTTTTTCCACTTAGTTGGAATTGTGGTTTTTAAATTCCTGATACCTTCGTAATTCGCAGAATTACCAATCCTGATTGATGCCAACGCAGGTAATAGACCTTAACAGTAACCCTAAATGAAATCAAACCATGACATTATACATATTAGAGTTTCATCTACACCTTGTGAAGTATAATTAATGATGCCTACAAAGTGTCAGTACTTTCCTTTTATGCTATTCGGCCTATGACATGGCCGAAAGTTGCTACAATGGAATATGTCCGCATCTAAATTCCGATTTCATTGCACCTACTGGACTGTCAATTACACTTGACCGAAATTAAAACGACAATCAGTCGTTTATTTTTTTAAATTTGAAATGTCTGTTTTGTTCCTCTTGGGGTGTTTGCAACACTCATTCAACAACTTGTTAATAGACCATACTAGCAGACGAAGTTGACACACTGATGACCCCATCCTCCGACAAGTGTGCAACGGTTCATCAACGCAACTTTGGTGGAGAACCCACGCTTATTCTTGCCATTTTGACTGCGCGTCCGCTGGCAAGCGCTTTGTTAATGTAGGAAGCTGTGTGTGTAACATTGTATTTGCTTCAATGATTCGGATGCGCATTCCTACCCAAGTCGGAATTTGTTTAATTCCCGACGACGCAATTCTCTCTTAACCAAATACTAACTAAGACGGGTGTTGCTGGTTGAAATAGCAACAATTGATTGGTAATGTCACGTTCTGACTTCTTCCGAGCTTCTCGCACGCGTGACCTTTATGGCGGTGTTAGTTTGGTTTTTTTTCTACCCTTCTTTTCTTTAAAGAATTTCCTATTGTTTATCTAACAAACACTTCAATTTGGAGGGGTGCTTTTAGTCTTTCAAAACTTCCTTGGATGTTTTGTAGTTTAGGCCTATAACTGTTTTTTGTTTTGGCTGTATTTCCGTGATGGATTTTATTTATACTGTTTTTAGATTTTTCAATTTCTAACACTTTGTCTTGTCTTGGTTTTTGTATGTCGAGTTATTTTTTCTTGGGGGTTCTTTCTTTATAGAATTTCAAACTTATGTCATAATTGCAACCAAGAAAACGCTACATAAAACTCTTGGCCCTTTGTTCATCATTCGAACTCATTAGGTTAAGGTAGGGATAATCCACAAGCTAATCTCTTTGGACTTAAGTTATTGTACTTCGGTAGGTATACCTTCCGATGTTATTTGAAGGTCTATAACCATTCATGGCTGAAATAAGCCCCTTTTAAATCACTTTTTATGCCCTGCAATCTGAGATATTCTTGACTGTGATCAGGACATTTTTACACTGATAAACCTTGCATCCTGGGAACAACTAGCTGGCATATGGAAATGCTTCCTTACAAAATCAAAGTCTAATTTAACCTATCACGACCAAACCCACTAGAACTCAATGAGCTGAGTTTAGAAAATGCACTAATTCCAAAAAGATGCGATGACACCATCATCGTACCACACTCATATGGGCACGAATCGCCGCCCGGGCCGCGACTCTCCTCTTGGCTAATTGCCACCCTAGGTGCTCATGGGATGTTCTCCTAGGCCCCCTGGGTTCGAATTCCTGCCACAACATCCGGTCTTCTTAGCTTCTATTCATCCCTTTACCCCTTCCCTTCCTCTCTGTAGATAGGCTAGAAACCAAAGTCAAGAATTTTTACATACTTTTTAAAAAGAAAAAAATCCAAAAGTACAAAAACATCCTGCGATTACCAAAATGGTGGATGCTGTCTTTCCCCCCTATTACTTCTTAGGTGTACATGATTGGCATAATGGCATCCTGGGGGAAAACTAAAACCCAATCCTCCTACACTCTAGCTTCATCACTTCTTGACTTACATACTGTCCTGCTCATGTCTTTCCTTTGCCCGAAAGTCACTACATGCAATCTGATGTGCGTTAATTTGGCGGTTAAGTGGTTTACTATAACATTTTCTTTCTTTTTATCTCTTTAGATATAATTGCCTCATTCAGTCTTACCCATGCATGTTGCCAGCCATTCTTTTTTTGGCTTCTATTTCATCTACATTGTTGCTGTTATAAATTTGTGCACTTCAAATGCGGGTCTACACAAGTTTCTTTGCAATCTGTTTTGCCCCACTTTATTTAGAATATAAAGGGTGATGCCAGTATCATTTATAGGCAAAATGTGGTCTGAGGGGAAAACTAAATGGAATGGGCTAGGCGTAGCCAGCCATTCTTTTAAGCTTTTCCCGGCTGAGGATACATTATGAGCCCATAAATTATGTACTGCCAACCCTTTTTTTAGTCTATTACCTAAAACGGCGTGATTTAATGGAAAATTGCATTCGTGACCGCATTACTGCAGAATAATGGGCAGTAATGACCCAATCATAAGCTGGCATTTTCAATAATGTGGCAGCAAAGGTAATAGAATTTATCTTGCTCATCTTATCAAAGGTATTCGACCAAATCCTTCTATATTTAATAATCTTCCTCAGACAGTATTAAGAGCTCTTTAAACTCTCAAGTTTGGGGTATTAATAAAGGAGTGAGTGAGGAGTATAAAATTTTAAAAAATTTAACCAGACAATCAACAAATTGTGTTATTCGTGTCCTTACGTTTTATCATTATATTACGTTTAAAAACATCAAACTTTAAACAGAATCCCATAAATAACCATCACAACTTTTTTTTAAAGTTTAAAATATTTAACAATCGGCTCCTTCAGGAAATTTATAACCTAAGAGGCCTAATATCTCGGAATAATGTTTTCAAAATCTGGGACACATAAATATTTTCTACGAATAAGCGCAAATTCAACGCAACTCAAATAATACATGTTTCACCGAAAACACAATCACACGGATAACCGAGGGACTGGCTCACCTTCTAAGCAAATGACTATGGGTCATATAAGTATACTCATTTTACAATCGTGCTATAAATCTCGTCCCTTCGTGCAATCAAACCTGAACTCCAACAGCTCCAACAGTTTGTTTAAAGCATGCATTTAATTATTAGGAAATGATCCACGCATTTGCTGCCACCTATTTCTGATATAGTATTAACCACTAAAGCCTTAAAAATCTGTAAAGGGAAAAATCTCATGTTTGTTAGATTCATATTAAGATCTTCCTGTCGCCAATAAAGCAACCTTTTCATGCCTGCATACAATGTTACGCGAATCCAGCTAAAACAACGGATTTATCATGAGACAATTGAAGAATCTTCCAACAACTCAGCAAATAGGGATTACGGACATTCCTCTGCCTTCAAAGCAAACTAGAATAGTGAACAGTAAATATATGAAGACTCTCATGAATTTTCACACAGCTAATTCTAAGGCCAACTTAAGGTGCCGTCCATTCACAGTGAAATAGAAGCTTATCAGTAACCTAATCTGACGATGATCACGGGCCGACTTAAAACTCTGCAGCACCTTTTTCCAAACCTTAGAACCATCTGTATAATAAGCTCGATGTTGATGATTTTATGCCTAAGACATCAAAAAATTTTAGCTTGTAAAACAAATCATCCAGTTGACCCCCCTCTTATATTGAACATAAAGTTAGGTGCACTATCAAGTTCAACATTTTCCAGGAGGACTAATAGGAAAATCAAATGAAGGCAATTTATCATCAGTAGACTCCTTGACAAATCCCCCTCTTTAGACGGTTCCAAAAGAGGAATAGCATTAGGTTTACTAGTATAAAAGTTTGTAATTTAGGCGAAAAGGTTGCTCTCATCGTGTTGGGAGTATCAGCAGTACTTTTAATTTTTAGAGCCTATTAAGAGCTAATTTTTCCCCATCTTAGATCAATGGAGGTTCATTAGCGTCGACATATAAGACTTTGCATAGGGATGTACGAAGAGCACCCAAGCATAGTTGAAGACCTTGATTCTGAAGTTAGGTTCAAGCTTTTTCACAATTGACTTACGAGCAGAACTATAAGCATGCACCCATAAAGGTATGTTAATAAAAGTATACAATTTTCAGTCGAATGATATGATGTGAGGAATCCAACTGGCATATTAGATGTCCTGTAAAAAGAGTTCTATTTTTGAGAAAAGCACACATTTTGATTTTACTGCTTTGAGGAAAGCATACAATTTCAACACAAGGCTGCTATGGTAAACTTCAACTTTATTCCATAAAAAATTCAATCCATCTGTAGCTTATTTGTTTTTCCGGTGACGTTTGAGGTGTCCTGTGGGGAGAGATAAATCTTAAGATTAACCAGAGGGTGTATGAGTCCATCCATAATGCACCAGTTTTTTGGGGAAATTTCACCTCAATAGGGTCATGTGACACATCAATCCTATCTGGTGTTTAAGACATAAAAACCCTTACTTTCGCACATCATTTTTTTGCTCAAAAGCTTAACTACTTAGAGTATTTTTTAGCACGGTCAAACATGTCTGTGGTTCTTAAAACCTTTTGGAACACTTTTTATCTTAAAGTACTGACATGTGTTAGGAGACAGTAAGTAAGGCACATGCAATGCAATTAATGGGATGATGAAATTAAACTAACCTGTGGTACTGATCTATTAGCGGGCAGCTGCAGCTGACGTAGAGTGCCTTGATAGCCTTGTGGCTTTGGCTTTGTGCTTGGTTTATGTCTTGGTTTTGTGGCGGCCATTGGGAGGCATATTAGCATAGTCCTTTCTGGAGTGTTGTCCTCCTGTATTGAACAGCAACAAGACAAGAATGATGTCAATTTATACAACCACTTTTCTGACTTACAACAAATTACACCGCATCTTTGGTCAATTTTAATGCAACCTCGCGTCCTCATTCAGTGTGTAACAGTGTGTAACGCAACAAACACAAATTAACTAACAATCAATTTATACAAACCGACCTTTCGACTTGGCACCCATCTTGTCTGTCAATTTTTAAACCTTCCTCTCATTCCAAACGCATCTCATTAAACACTAGCTAATCTTTTCTGCCATCCCTTTCCTAATTTAATCCTAACCATTAAATCTTGCTGCTTGACCAAATAAACTCCATCTTCATGAGTATTGTACAATCAATTTTCAAATATTTCTCCCTATTAGACCGAGGCCCTTGGCGGGAGAACAGGAGATTTAGTGCATGGAAAAGAAAGAAGAATTTAAATCTCTTATTTTGCATATGATACCTCAAGAATGTCACATCTCAAAAGAGGCATATTTTAACATCCTTGTAACAACATCGCTAATTTCAATATGGAAACACCTGCATCATTTTGATATGGGCAGGTTGCATATCAGGTGGATTCCATTCATTCAGGGTTGCATGTAATGAACTTTTGTTGCTTTGAAACTACTTTTTTTTTTTCCACTTATATTGAATTGTTTTTTAATATTCCCTGATACCTTCGTAAAGTGGTGCAGATTACCAAATCCTGATTGATGGCAACGGCAGTATAACGCGAACAGTAACCCTACTAGTTAGCAGAGATGTGACATATATGTAATAATTTTGTGCCCTTCTTTATAAAACGCATGAAACTTGACAAATAAAAAATGTTTAAATAAATATGAGTATTTAAGATTGGAACCACGTCACCGTCATTCATCTCAAGGTCAAACAAGGTCATTGGGGTCTCTGGTCATTTACATTTCTGTTGATAAATGCAATAATTTTTATGGCATTTTAATACCCTACTTTGGTACCCTGACGTTGATATATTGTTTGTGATTTATTAATAATGACTGATAAGACATAAACTACCTCCCGGTACAAAAAACCCCATTACATATTTAGTGGGCTTATAGTATAAAATGTTCTACTTACGTAACAGTGTGTATGAGTAGTTTTGCCTGCTTCCCTGTAACAACATTACTGAGGTGAATGAAAACTCGTCGATCTTTTTTCATGTTGCTTACTAAGAGTTTTCAGCCTAGGGTAAGATCAAATTCTTTTTGTTTTTTGCATGGAATTCCTATCTAGATGAAGTGTTTGAAACTTAAATCATTGCAGGCAAAGAACTGTATAGAGTATATAAATTTATCTGCAAATGATCAGTTTTCCATCCCACTTAGAATGACCCTGTGTTTTAACTCCAACCCCCCCGCAATTCAATTCACATTTCATTCATTTGAGCCTTTAGTTTTTATAGTTATCTGTGCAATGCATAACTTATACAAGCCATTGGGATAATTTGCTGATTTATGTTTTCGCACACCCATCCCATTGTACTCAATTGAGTGCTTCTGCTCCACCGATTTCAAGATTCCTTAAAATGTGTGCCGCGTGTGGTGTGTTCTGGCTACCCTTGGCCTATTTTTGACCTGTACCCCTTGATCCAAATCTAGGTATTCATATGCTCTAATCTTCTAATGGGACACGCCACTAATGATTTTCCCCTTAATTTTAACCACATAGTGTAAAATTGTAACATATATTAATATTAATGTGGCTTTTGGTGATTAAAATGTTTTTGACTGTAGTCATTGACGAAATGTATCCCCAGTTAGCTATGTCCCTGTGTCTCTTCATTACATTGTTCAGGTTATGATCAAGGGCATTTTCAAGGCGATTTAACCTCAAACGTTTAGGCTCTGTATATGATCTTAACCGTTGGCCCTAGAATCCATGTGTACAAATCTTACGGCGGCAATTTGTCGTCTCTGTAGAAATTTGCAATTTTGTTTTTCTGTCCAGTAAACGCACAGAAATAACAGCACAATAGCCTATGGGATTGTGGGAAAAGGCATTTACTCAAAACACAAATCACAAGCTCGGAGAATTCAACTCCAATTTTGTGAAAAAGCTTTACTTTGTGAATAAAATGGAAGGAGCTGCTCTCTAAAATGTAACCAATGAAAATTTCACTCCTTAAAAGTAAACATCTCTTGTAACCACTCCAAAACAATTGGTTGTACTTAAAAGGGAATTTCCACTCCAAAGAGCAATAGCTACCCAAAAAGAATGGATTTCCACACGTTTGAGGAGTTACACGAAGGACAACCCGAAACGAAGTGGAATTCACGCTTTTTGGAGTGATTTTTCACTCTTGAGTGGAAATTCGCTCCTTTTAAGTACAAACACTCATTTTTGAGTTTACAAGCTTGTGGTTTGGTTGGTGATATAGAATTGATTATGCACTTATATTGCAACGTAACATCTTTTTTACTGTGGCTACATTAATGTTAGCCATTAAATAGCATATTTTTGGCCTCTATCTATGAAAAGAAATGGATTAAAACACTGAAATCTCAGGACGACAATGAACAGATTGGCGCTTTTAGTCGAAAGTGTACAATTTCCATGTACGTCGGGTCCAAAAAACTCGAATGATATTATGGGTATTTTTAAGGTTTAGTCGTTATTTTGTTTTTGGATAATTCTAAAGCCACTTTTAAACAATCAACTCTGTGTTATTGGAAATTGCCTCCCCACTTTAAACTCTTCTGTACGTGACTAGAGAAACTGTATTATAGGTTTGGTGTTTAAGCACACCTGGGTGCGGTTCATAGTGTTACGAAACTTAGGTTCTCGATTTTAGCAAATTTTGGCAAAGCCCCATCATAGACTCAATATCCTATTATCAGGCACAGTTGAAACATGTTTCAATTCATTGTGTCTCTTTAACTCGTTTACGACTCATGGTTTTGATTAAATGCCTTTCTTATGACGAATGCACAAGAGATGACTATGTAGAAACCCTTTTTCAATCAAATTTGTTGAAATCTTGTACCTGCCAGAACCCAATGTTGCAAATAACAAGAAAAAAGAAAATAATAACGAAAAAAAACAAGTTTAATTATAATTGGGAGCCGAAACGAAACAAACGAAACTGCTCGTTGTGCCCTTGGAGTACACGCTATCCTGATCATACATTTTAACAACACTCTGACGGAATAAAGCGTGTTATCAAGGGGTGCACTGAGCCTGTTTCGTTCGTTTCGTCGAATATAATCCGTGCCCAAAGAAAATACATGAAGATTTTAATTTTGACATCAATTTTAAAAATATTTGGCGAGACATGTGGCATAACAGGGTCAAAGGTCACATAGAGGTCATTAAAGATCAACGCGTAACACCTAGACCGAGTCTTGGGTCGTGAATTCTTCTTTGACTGAGAATCAGTCAATATATGCATCAGCAGGATGGAACTATTGAGCGATTATAAGAAAATTCACATAGCATTCAAGGGGATATACTCGTAGAAATATAAATTCTTCCACTGATGTGACCCTTGACCCTTGACCTTTCTCACACCAGATGTGTTGGTTACTTAAATTTGCCATTACTAATGTATCCTGATGACACCACCTTCCTCTAATAAACTGTCTTTGATGGCTATTATTCCAAATGTATCATTTCGGACATTAAAGGTGGCATTCACTCACAGATCATAGCCTCGTCCCCCCCGACGTACCTAAAACAATTTGAGATGGTTTTATATCATCTGAATGTAGGCATGAGTGTAGTAAGTGTGGCCAAGTCTTACGTGCATATTCTCGTCTGATCATAGAGGAAATTCGAAATTTGTATTTTAAATTGGGCAACACAGTGGTCTATGGTGCAGTGTGTTTTGACGACATTCGCTCATAACATTAATACACACCTTCGCAAGCACTGAAAATTTGGACATATCCTTTTCTTGAGGATATCTTTTGATCAATAAGCAAAATGCATGTGCTAGGATCAACGAATGCATCTTTTTCAGCCAATCTTAAAACAAAACCCTTTACTATTCAATAACACCTTTATATACTAAAACATTTCTTCAAGTTTTAATTGGGGCTCTTTCATACATACTGTGGCAAATTTAGACCTAGTCTACTCTTTAATGTATTTTGACCTCGTTTTAACCTTTTGTGACCTCTAGGTACCGTGAACTTGACCTGTGCAGGGGTTGCCTATCCAATGGGGTTTTCCAAATTTAAGATCTCTACCTCTCTGCCAAATTTGAGGTGTTTTATAACCCAATGCACATTGTAACCACTATCTTCTTACTATACAGAAATAACCATGACATTATACATATTATATGTTCAATCTACACAATCTACAACCTTGTAAGTATAAGTACTGATTGCTACATGTCCGTACCTTTCCTCTTCAGGCGGTTTCTGACTATGCACATGCCGAAGTTGCTACCAGGAATTGTCCGCATCGTAATTCATACTTCACCAAACAGCGTATAGACCAGTGATGGGGAAGCTAACAGAGAAGGTGAATTTAATTTTAAAACCCCCTCAAAAGACTAGGCGACCTTTGACCCTGCTCATTTGTTCATTAACCTTATGAAGACACACCTGAGAATGATGCTCTTTTCTCCACGGTCACGGAATTGTCCAAATGACCCAACTAATTAGGTGTACTAGTATAGAAGTTGGAACTTTAGGCGAATAGGTGCTCTCATGTGTTGGATATCAGCATTACTTTGAAGTTTTAGAGCCTATTGAAGAGCTAATTTTTCCAATCTTAAGATGCAATTGGAGGTTCATTAGCTTCGACATATAAGCTGGCCATAGGATGAGTTACGGAAAGGCACCCACGCATAGTCGAAGACCTTGAATCTGAATAGGTTCAAGCTTTTTCAAATATGACTTAGAAGTCAGAACTATAACAAGCAAACCATAAGGTATGTTATAAAAGTATAACTTTTCAGTAGAACCGGATATAGGGAGGAATCCAACTGGCCATAATTGTTCCTGTAAAAACAAAGAGTATTTTGAGGAAAAGAACAACATTTTGATTTTACTGCTTTGAGGGAAAGCTACAATTTAAACACAAGGCTGCTAGGTTACACTTCAAACTTTATTTCCATAAAAATTATCCAGCTGAGCTTTATTTTGTTTCAGTTGACGTTTGATGGTGTCTGTGGGGAGAGATAAAAAACTTGATTAACCAGAGGGTGTATTGAGTCAATTCCTAATGCACCAGGTGTGGGAAATTCACCTCAATAGGGTCATTGATCACATTAAAAATCCTATTCTTAAGACATAAAAACACCCTGACTTTTCGCACTCATTTTTTGCCACAAAGATACTAACTTAGAGGATTTTTAGCACCCCACCTCGGTCATAACATGTTTGTGGTCTTAAACTTTTGAACACTTTTATACTTACATACTGACAGTGTGTTTAGTACAGTACAGTATAGGACATTGCAATGCATATGGGAATGCTGATTAAACTACCGGTGGTACTGATCTATAGCGGCAGAGCAGCTGACGTAGAGTGGCCTTGATAGCCTTGTGCTTGCTTGGCTGGGGTTGATTGTCTTGGGTTGTGCGCAATTGGAGGATCATAGTCTTCTGGATGTGTTGTGCTCACTTGTATTGAACAAGCAAAAAAAGACAGAAGATGTTAATTGTATACAACCACTTTTCTGACTTCCACCGCATCTTGTCAATTTTCAAACCTCGCTGTACCTCACAGTTTGTTTGTAACAGTGTGTAACGGCAACAAACACAAATCTAAAATAAAAGTCAATTATACCGACCATTTATGACTTGACCACATCTTGGTCTGTCAATTTTTACACCTCCCTCTCATTCTAAAACCATCTCATATTACCCACTACTAATCTTTTCTGCCATCCCTTTCCTAATTTAATCTACCATTTAAATCCTTGCGCTGAACAATAAAAAACATAATCCTTCAGGAAGTCAGGTAATCAGTATTTCAAAATATGTCTCACCATATTAAACGATGCACTTGGCGGGAGAACGGAGATAGTCATGAAAAGGTAAAGAAGAATTTAATCGCTTATTTTGCATATGATACCTCAAGAAATGTCACATCTCAAAAGAGATCATTTTAACAGCATCCCTTTGTAAACAACATCGCTAATTGCAATATGGGAAAACACGGCATCATTTTGATATGGCAGGCTGCATATCAGGTGGATTCCATTCATTCAGGGTTGCAATATTAATTGAAAACTTTTGTGCTGAATATTGTTTCCACTTTAGCTTGAATTGTGTTTTTTAAATTCCTGTACCTTCGTAAAGTGTGCAGAATTACGCAATCCTGATTGATGGCCAACGCAAGGTATAACCTTAACAGTAACCCTACTAGTTAACAGATAGTGACTAATATTTAACGATTGTGAACTTCTTATAAAAGCATGAACGTGGCCATTTAATGTTAAAATTAAATACTGATTATTTTAAGATATGGAACCAAGTCACCGTCAATCAATCATTTCAGGTCAAACAAGGGTATGTGGGGTCATCTGAGGTCATTTACATTTTGTTTGATAAAATGCATAATTTTATGCATTTAATACCCCTAATTTGGTACCCTGAGTTGATATATTGTTGTATAGTATTAAATACTGACATGATAATTAATTTAAAATACACCTGTACAAAAAAATCCCCATATCATATTTAGTGGGCTTATAAGTATAAAATGTTTCTCTTACTACGTTAACAGTGTGTATGAGGTCAGTTTTGCCTTGCTTAATGTACTACAACTTTATGAGGTGAATGAAACTCTCGATCTTTTTCTGTTCTTACTAAGAGTTTTCATCCTGGATAAGATCCAAATTCTTTTGTTTTTGCCTGAATTCTACTAGGATGACAGGTTTTAAGAACTACAATCATTGCAGCAAAGAAATGTATAGAAGTATATAAACCAGTTATAATGCAAAATATGGAATCAGTTGCCTCCACTTAGAATGACCCTTGTGTTTTAACTACACCCGCAATTCATTCATTTCATTCATTTGAGACTTTAGTTTTATAGTTATCTGTGCAATAGCATTAATTATCCAAACAATGGATTAAATTTGTGATTTCAGGTTTGCGCACGACCAGCCCATTGACTCAATTGGAGTTGCTTCTGCTCATAAGATTCAAGATTCCTTAAAAATGTGGGTGCCGCTTGTGGTTGGTTCTACCTTGCGCTATTGTGACATGTTACCCATTCTGATTCCAAATCTATTTATTCATGCCCCCAATCTTCTAATGGACACAGCACTATGATTTCCCCTTTAAAATGTTAACCACCATAGTGTAAATGTAAAATATATTAATATTAATGTGGCTTTTGTGAGTAAAAATGTGATTGACTTGTAGAATGGACAGAAATGTATCACCAGTGAGCTATGTCCCTGTGTATCTTCAATTACATGTTCCCCATGGTGATGATCAAGGGGCATTTCAAGGGATTTACCTCAACAAAGTTTAGATATTTTATATGATCTGAACCGTTGGCCCTAGTAATCATGTGTACCAAATCTACGCGCCCAAATTTGGTCGTCAATCTGTAAAAATGTGCATTTTTGTATTTATGCCATAGACGGACAGAAATTACAGCACAATGCCTATGGGGATCATGGGAACAAGCATTTACTCAAAACCACAAAAACATAACACAAGCTCGGGATCAACTCCAAATTTTGTGAAAAAGCTTTTACTTGTGAATAAAATGGAAGTTACTGCTCTCTAAATGTAAACAAGTGAAATTTTCACTCCTTTTTAAAAAAATTAAAACTCTCTTGTCAACCACTCAAACTCAGTGGTTTGTACTTAAAAGGGAATTTCAACTCAAAAGCAATATCACTCCAAAAAGAGTGGTTTCCACTCATTTGAGGAATTAACTCTCTAAAGAAGGACAACACGAAAAACGAGTGGAAATCACTCTTTTTGGAGTGATTTTCATCTTAGGGAAAATTCGCTCATTTTTTTAAGTACAACAACTCATTTTTGAGTTTACAAGGCTTGTGGTTGGTTGGTATATAGAATGAAATGCACTTAATTGCCAACGTACCATTCTTTTTATGTGCTCCATTAAATGGTTAGCCATTAAAAAATAGCCGTATTTGCCTCTATCTTGAGAAAGAAGGATTTTAAACAAATGACATTCAGGACGTACAATGAGCAGATATGGACTTAGCGAAACGTGATACAATTTCCAGGTACGTCGGGGTCCAAAAAATACGATCGGAATGATATGATGTAGCATTTTTACTTATGTGTGTTGGAGAATTCTTAAAGCAACTTTTAAACAATCAAATACGTGTCATTAAGGAAAGCCTCCCCAATTTAAACTCTTCTGTAAGTGACTAAGAAGAAAAACTGTATTATAGGTTGCGTGTTTAAGCACCCTGGGTGCGGTTCATTCTGTTAAGAAACTTAGGATTTCTCTATGTGTAGACAAATTTTGGCCAAAACCATTATAGGCTCAATATCCTATTATCAGGTCACAGTTTGACATGTTTCGAATTCCAATTCAGTTGTCTCTTTACGAGTTTACGAACCCATTGGTTTTGATTAAATGCTTTTCTTATGGAAGAATGCACAAGAGATGACTATGTAGGAAAAACCCTTTGCTGCCAGAATTTGTTGAAATCTTTGTTACTTGCCATGCATCCCAATGTTCTCAAATAAACAGAAAAAAAGAAGGAAGCTCTCAACGAAAAAAACAAGTTTATTATATTCGCGCAACGAACAAAACGGAAAACCTGGCTCAGGTGCCTTGGATTACACGCTTTATTGTGATCATACATTTTACACTCGGACGGAATAAAGCGGGTGTAATCCAATGGGTGAACTGAGCAGGTTTCGTTTCGTTTCGTCGTAATCTAATCCGTTGTCCCCCCCCCCCCCCAAAAAATACATGAAGATTTAATTTTGACATTCAATTTAAAAATATTTGGCAGAGGGACATGGCCTTAAAGGGTCAAGGTCCACCATCGAGGTTCATTAGAGTTCAAAACGCTCACCCTGAAGAGGCTTGGGTCAGTTGATTCTTTTGACTGAGTTAATCAATCAATATATGCATCAGCAGGATGGGGAACTAGTGACGAGATTATAAGAAAATTCAATAGCATTAAAGGGGGAATACGAGTGAGTAGAAAATATTGAAAACATTACCATGATGTTGACCCTGGGAACCTTTGATCTGTATCTCACACCGATGTGTTGTTTACGTAAATTGCCATATAAGGTATTGAGGACACCAACTGTTCCTTTAATAACTGTCTTTGATTGGCATATTCATTTCCAAAATTGTATCATTTGCGGACAATAAAGGGGGAATTCGTGGATCCATAGCCTCGTACCCCCCGACTTAACCTAACACAAGTTGAGATTTTTATTAAATTTTTCATGCTGAACGGTAGGCATGAGTGTAGTAGGTGTTGCAAGTATTACGGCATTTCGTATATGCTCTAGGAGGAAATTCGAAAATTTTGTATTAAATTGACAACACAGTGGGTCTATGGGCAGGGTGTTTGAACATCGCTCATAACATTAATAAACACCTTCGCAAGCAACTGAAATTTGGACATAACCTTTTCTTGAGGAATCTTTTGAATCATAAAACAAAAATGAATGGCTAGGATCACGAAATGCACCTTTCAGCCTAAGCTTAAACACCTCATTTATATTCAATAAACACCCTTTATATACATTAAAACATTATCTTTCAAGTTTAATTGGCTCTTCTGCATATTGTGGCAATTTTAGACCTAGTCACATCTTTTAAGGATTTGACCTCGTTTGCGAGTTTTGTGAACTCTTGGTGACATTGAACTTGATGAAGGTGGTTCCATATCCAATGGTTTTCCAAATTTAACTTCTCGTTACCTCTCTGCACAAATTGATGCTTTATAACAAATGAACAATTGTACACTATTGCTTAAATATTACATGAAATGCAAACCCATGACATTATAACATATTAGAGTTTTCATCTACACCTTATGAGTATGAAGTAATGATGCCTACAAATGTCCAGTACCTTTCCTCTTCAGTGCTGTTTGACTATGCACATGACGAAAGTTGCTAACTACAATTGGATATGTCCGCATCGTAAATTCATACTTCAGACAAACAGCCGTATAGACCCGTGATGGGGAAGCTAACGGAAGGTGGAATGGAATTTAATTTAAAACCCCAAAAAAGAACTAGGCGACCTTTGACCCTGCTAAAATTTGTTCATTAACCTTCATAGAAAGGACAAATACACTGAGAATAATGCTCTGCTCCCCACGGTCATGGAATTGCTCCCAAATGACCCAAATAATGGTTTTTCAGTCTGACATAAGTAATCTTACCGTGGAAGAGCCCATGTGGAAGATGTGTGCAAGGGGTTGGTTTTAGATTTGCATTTTATCACTTCAAAGAGCAAATATTTTGTAGCTATTCAAAAATGACCAAAATGACCTTAAGGAGACGAAAATAAAAAACCCGTTTTACGGGCGCCCCCCACCAACCGATTTTCACGTTTTGCAGAATTTTTTTTTTTTTTTTTTAGTTTTCCAAAAATCATGTACAATTAGCCGTTGTTTAGCCCAAAATTTTGCTTTAGAAAATTTGCTTGTAAAATTTTTTAATTTTTTCTCTTGATTTTTCAGATTTTGGGGCTATTTTAGGCCAATTTTGAGCTCCAGAAAAAAAAGAAAGCAAAATTCGGCCGACCGGCCGACCCTACTCAAAGGTACGCTCGCCCATAAAACAGGGTTTCTTTTCGTCGCCCAAATAACCTTTGACCCATATCGGGGGAGAACGTCCATTGTGCCCCAACAATTACCACTGCTGACCAAATGCTATGGCCAGCATATCAGGAAGAAGCGGCAAGTTTGGAGGGAGACCCTAGAAGAGGACTCTAAATGGTCCATGACCCCAAATCTGTGACCTCACTTACCCCAGCACTGGACCATCACTATGACCAAACGCCATCGGCAGCAATCATTACCTGTAGGAGGAGAAAGAAAGCATTGGGAGGGTTTAGACAACTGACCCCCATTTTTTTGGGCACAAGAATGACTGTTGCCGGGGTAGCTGGGGTGTTCACGGATTGCACGTCAAAAGTCAATCTCCAAAATGCTGTCTCTTCCTTACTTTCGATGTGATATCCATGACATTTTGCCAGTACTTGTCAAGAGCTGGGGCATGGTTGTTCACAGATTTTGTGGTCAAGGTCATTTAAGGGTCAAAGTTACACAGCGATAGCACCCTTCTGGGATCTAATTTTTTGACTTAACTGGCTAATTAAATATTATTTCAATTGGTGCCATTTAAAGAAATAACAGCGATAATGTCAGAGGAAGAAAGAAAAAAATGTGGAAATGCATGTTGTTTAGGCTTATAAATCACAAGTATGTACACTTTCATATTAACTACTTTAATATCACGAAACAAAAACCCCAAATAGTGAAAAATGAGGAAAATGGAAGGAAATTTATCATACTGTTCCCGCAAATAGGACATACAGTGATTGATAGCATCTTAAAATCTACACTAAAAACAGTGATTGCAGTTTACACCAGTACAGAATAAACAAAGATCATACTGTTTGTGTGAGTTCAAACTGTATTGAACATTGTGCACAATAACCATTTTAAAATACAAAATAACATGTTAAAAAAAAAGCTTTTTTGATCTCAAGTCGGAATTTTGATACACACCTATAGAAATTAGAGAATCGGATATAAATACGCTGTTTTGAATACCTGGGGATTTCAAGCCAACCACATCTATGCCAGTAACAAAAATACTAAAAATACAAATTTTGACGATTTTTTTATGTTTCGGATCAGCAAATCGCTGCTTATCCCTTTAAAATAGCTCCTTCTAAAATAATTTCCTCCTGATCTTTTGACAGATAACCTATCTTACAATATCACCGATTGGCTCAAGAAATTAATTTTGTCCTATGTAGCCAACGGTCAAAGGAGTTTCCCAGTGGGTTAAATTCATAATGGATCAAGGGTCCCAAACACCAACTGGAAAGGTTCTTTTTTCTCCTGCAGAGAATAACATGTATTTGCCATGTATTAAATATGAATTGATAACCACCAGTTGTTGCACCTTAAAATGTTTACCACTGGATAAAGCTCAAAGATATACTTCAGTCGCAGGGAGCGATTGGCGTGCGCAACGCCAGATTTGAACAAGGATCAAGTGTTACGCATGCACAGGAGCAGAAATCACTCACAGGGGTTGGAAGTATATCGTATGGATTAAGAAGCATTCAGCGATTTAAGGTCAAAGGTCATTTTAGTGGTCATGCCAACAGCTAAACATTCATTGCTCTCCGGAGCGAATATTCTAGTAATCATGTCTTCCTTGCAGAAAAAAAAAATAAAAAAAAAAAGGATTATATCAAGATACGAACCATTGTAATGAATTTATGTTATGACTATATTACAAGGTCATTTGCTTATTAATAGTGCACATCATTTCATTAGATTTATAAACATACTGTTAAAACAAGGATCCAATTTAATTCAAGATAATATTACTAGGCCCCCAAGAAACTTGTGTTTACCAAAACTTTGGGATGACATTATCATACTTATTATCTACTTGAGTCAGTTACGTCAACACGTTCGACAGATGTTTGTGGGGCATTTGCACTGCCTTTATACGTGTGTGTGGATATGCCAGCGCTTTTTGAATCAATGCCAGCGTTTTCATGCTGCATTCATTGCATAAATCCTGACGTCATGGACTGGGTTAAAGCACTATACACAGTAAATTGCATTTACAATACTTCCCAAATGCAGGTGTCAACGGTTGAAGCCGATGGTGTTAGAGCTATAACGCATTTTATCAAGAGAGAAAAATCACCAGAATTTTTAGAAGCTCTAATACAATAACGTACATCATTAGTGAGCCACTATCAGCTCCACTTCTTAAAGGACGGCGCTTGCCCCTTGGCTCACTTTCACACAACATTGCCAGAATGTTAAAGGTACAACGAGAGGTAAATTGAAATTTCGCATATGTTTACCAAAGCAAATATTTCTCAGCTTACTCCTTTCACATGGGAACATTTTTGAATGAAAGCTTTACATTAGTGCAAAAATCAGAAGTTTCACATTTTTAGGATACCTGTTATGTAAAATCCCTCGCTGCACCTTTAAATGGCAAACTGCCTGAAATTACTGCACTTTCGTTTGAAATTCTTCCAGACTTTGTTAAGTTATGGTCTTTCTTGAGGAGTTTTCTGAAGGAAGGTGGAAGAGTAAAAAGGGGAGGATGAGAAGGGGGCAATTTGTAACACTTCAGGTCACTGGTATTTTAGATGGCTTCCGAAATGACGCTAGGTCATTTTGGGAAGCCATCTCAAACAGAATTATGTCATTATATATATTATCGGGAGATCCCCAAATAAAGGTTCTTTCCCGATTTTCCATCCAGTATAATCTAAAACTTCCAATTTATAAGTTTGACCAAACAAGGAATACACTGTCACAATCCCCCCACCCCCCCAAGATGCTCGATGCCACCCACTGCCCCTCAAGGAAGAAAAAAAATTGTGTCACCACTGTCATCTCCTCAAATGGCCTGTGGTATAACAACATCATTCATGTATTCATAACCTGGTGGTTTGGCCCGTTGGCGCTTGCATTCGGGGGTCCTGGGGGCGGTAATCTCTTTTCCCACGTCCTCCCCCAGTCCTCCTACTTTTTCCTCTGTCGCCTCCCTTTTACATTTTTGTTTTGTTCTCTGTTTTTTTGCGGTACCTCATCGTCTTCTGTGGTCTACTTGACGTCGTTCCCTGTGAATTCAACAACACCAGCAACTTGCCAATTTTTAGCATTGATTCAAATTAAGTAAATCTTATGCGTGTAAACAAAACTCCAGGATGGAGGAAACAAAAGAGCTGTGGCATTGGATTGATTAGGAGGGGGAATAATGCACAAGGGTGGGTTTGCCTCTGAAAACAATCCAGGAGCACATCTGGTTTGGCAATAAAGGCCATGATACACCATATCAAATGAAAACGAACAACAAAAAAAAAATGGCAAAACTTGTCAACATTTCAAACTCTCTCAATTTTTTTCAAGAAACAAACAGATTAGAGAATATCATTTTGATGTTTGCATATTCACAAAGGAGGCCAACGTGTGAGCGAGATTGAGACTCGGCAACCACTTTAAGGAAACATAAAATAGCAGTGCCTGGCAAGTTGTTGTAGCATACTTGAGAGGTTATGTGAGAAATCACCGTTCCCAAGGCGGACACCTTAGGCTGGAATGGAAACCCTGTAAATGAATAGGGCATGTTATCAGTATGCACCCACTCTGAAAACCCTGAAATTTTAACCTTCAGTTGTTAATACATGTGCATGAATATCACCTACCATCACCTTGTTATCTTTCACTTTACCCAAGTACAAAGAGAGACAAAGTTAGCACATGAACCACAGTTCTTTCACCATATTGTTAAAGTCTTTCACCAAGTTCCCAAAGTCTTTCACCAAGTTCCCAAAGTCTTTCACCAAGTTCCCAAAGTCTTTCACCAAGTTGCAAGTCTTTTACAGTGTTGCCAAAGTCTTTCACCATTTCACCAAAGTCATTAACTGGTTTAGTAAGATTTTCATTGTTACCCCTTTGCAGCTATACCATCAAGAATTTTGTATTTTTTTGCAAAGGCTTTTTAGTTATCTGCTATAAACTTTCATAATCAATTTTACTGGAAAGCTAAAAATATATGCCTCTTAGTTTAGCTCATACCTCATATGATTTAAGAATAAGCATGTGGTGTGCCATTCTCAAAAATAAGAAAATTTAATAAATTATCAATATACACAGCCACATTCTTATGGTGTAACCCAGAGCTTAGGCTACTTCATGTGTACTCTTAGCTCTATTCCAAGGGTACCCCTTGATGCATTTTTGATGCAGTACCTACAGATAATACTTGCAAAGTACACAAGCCACTGGGCTGGACAACAGCTGTTTACTTAGCGGTACCCATTGTATGGTACACATGTAGGCTAGCAGTAGTGGAGTACCTCTACAGTTACTCAGGAGTACCCAGCTGCCTAGTAGGTAGCACTTTGACCCATAGAGGGCACTTAACATTCCATTGTTGTTTACCCTTTTCATATCATCTTCAAGCTTAGTAACATCTAAATTTGAGTTCAGTATCACTAAAACCTCTTATATTTGACATTTTTTATAAAATATATGACGCACTGATCAAAATGTTAATAGATAAGATTACTAAATCACACAGAGCTCAAAGCTCATTTGCATGATAGTACCTTCTCAGGTACTCCCTATGGGCTAACTAGTGGTTAAGGTACTGTGTGTGTACATGTACCTAGGTGGATGATTACCCCTACTCAAGTACTTCAAAGGTACTCTTATGAGGAAATTGGCTGTGTATTTCAAGCTTGTAATATACAATTTCTACTTAAAAACTAAAAACCAAATTACAATTTACTTAAATCTGATGAGATCAACAAATCTTTCATTCCAGTATTACATTTTAAGTGTCAAATCATTCAAAACAGCATAAAAATAATTTCAATGTTAGCAAGACCCCCCCAAGCTGATAGGCCCACAAAGCCAGGACTTCTCCACCATTATTAGCAATTATTAGCACATTAAATTGGAATAGAGCCCAGCATTTAGTTTCGAGACTGCTAAAGTAGCCATATCGTTCACCTTCCATTGAAAGAGGGCGCCTAAGCTGAGAGCCCCTCAAATAATCGCTGTCGTCCAGGCTGATGCGCCGCCCTGAAATAAAAACCCATCACAATTACATTATTTCATGCATTGAACTTTTTCTAACATTACCATACACCATACATGTACAACTTCATACAGTACCTAAATAGTATTTATGCTACTTGGCTCTTTAACAGCCATCTTTATCTGTGAATTGCTATAATCACAAATTTTGACATATTAGAGCGATTTTTTTACCAAAACAAGTGTATTTTCCACATTTGTAAAGTCTGAAGAATTTTGAACCATTGTCTGGCAGCCATCTTGGACATGCACAGGAATCACACAGTTGTATGACCTTCATGAAATGGTCATCTCCAATTGTAGTACATGACAAGCTTAGTTCAACATATTTTGATATGAAGCATGCATTCCAATTAATTTCAAGCAGTTTGAATCTATAAACTTTTAAAAGTATTTCAAAGTATAATTTTACACAAAGGTTATCCCACTCAAAAAAGTTAGGATTTGTTGACCTTTGCACTTTGACCCTGAATAATAGCAAAGGCTGTACTGACAGAATAGATGTTACAAGTTAAAGGACAAGGTTAAAATTTAGCACACATTGGCTTTGACAAGTGAACAACAATTAAAGCAAAGCTCAAAAGTCTCAAGAATACTTGAAGATTTAGAAGATATCACCAGAGATCATGACAGTACAGACATTGTAAGGTACTCATTAGGGACAGAGTCCATAAAACTAAGTACACCACAGCACCATTGTGTTTAAGAGTATATTTTGCTTCAAATTCTGTTGTTGTTGTACAAGAACACAGAGAAAACGGTATGTTAAACCAGACTGTTGGCTAATTCCAGTGCCCCAACTGCAGTTCTATATTCGAGTGGGTTAATATTGACAGAAGGATAAGACAGTGGAGTGAAACTGGTCAATTCTTGTAATTGGCAATTTGTTGATGCTACCATCATCTAATCTTTCTTTCACCATATTGTTAGTCTTTCACCATGTTCCCAAAGTCTTTCACCAAGTTCCCAAAGTCTTTCACCAAGTTCCCATACTTTTCACAATGTATAACAGATAGGTATATGGGGTGGCACCCCCAAAAAATCAGTATTTAGGTAACCATATTTCATTCTTCTTGCATCACATTAAAAAAAATATTACATCACAATGAGCTAGGAATGTATCTTTTTTAGTTCCAGAAAATATTATACAATTGTCAAATTTTGGTTATGGTAACATGAATGTCATGTTAAGGTAAAGTAATAAGGTAAGGTACTAGAATTTAACAACACCTCAACATAAACCTAGATCTTGTGGGAGACCAGTTCATTTTACTGAAAGAATATCCCCAACAGAGATGTATTAAGTTATAAAGATCTTTCCCAACTGGCTAGTCCATTTTTTTGACATCATCGTCATCATCATCATTTGACATTTGTGAAGTACCAACTGTAAAAGCTCTGCTTTGACAAGGATGCCACAGGTTTATAAGATTAATGCTCTATGTTCAACATCCTTGTGATAAGCATTTAAATTTCTGCCAAACATAAGTGCCAAAATTTAAAGGCACTATCAGTGATTTGATAAATCGGAAAATCGAAGAAATCATCAAAAATCAGATTTTTGAATGTTTGTAACAAGCATAGGTATCCTAACACACCCTGCAAATGCTAGGACCACAAGGAACCTAATAAGGGCAAAATCGGAAATTCTAGTCATTACTGTCCGTTCGGACACTTACTGCAACACGTAATTGAATGGAGATTCATATCTTTGAACACTGTCGTTTGCTTCCTTTTCCGTTAATTCTTCAGTTGGAAAAGCTAACTTATGAGAATTCTAGAGACTTATTCTTCACTTAACTATTCCTGCTAATTTCAAATATTTTCACTCTTTCATATAAATCACTGATAGTGTCTTTAAACATAGGCGGGTCAATACTAATTTTGCTCTCTATATAAATCTGTCATCACGAGAGCTTCAGCAAGTGTCCGGAATATTTCACATGCCCATCCTGTTCTCCATTTCTCAGTGCATTGCTTTGGTACATTTGCCACCAAATTAGTTTTGACCACCACCCTCTAAAAAAAAAAAAAAATTCAAGCATGACCAGTTTCAACATATCAGCCCTATGACTACTGTGGTACACATTTTACCTAAACCTGGAGTACTTAAAGGAGCAGATAAATGATAGAGAACCTGGAACAAAAGAGGTGAACACCAGAAACCACCAAAACACTATAAGAATACAAAGCAGTGCTACATCAGATACTTGTTTTTGCTTAAAAGCAGTACATGCAAGGAAAAAAATGCCTCTCAGAATCACAACCACAGAACTTATGTCCTGCAGGAGGTTGAATTAATATCTTCAGCTGCAGAACTGCAAAGTGGAAAGAAGGCAGGGGATTAAGAGCAGGGTTAGCTTTCCAAGATTGACACCATTGGTGTAAAATCAGCAAAGAGGTGTAGCTTATGTTGGAAACTGTAAAAGCACTTATTTGGAAACATTTGCTGATCACCTGCAGCAGGCTTGGGCTTAATCGGTGGTTTTCCATAACCGGCTGGAAGATGGTTGTCGTCTTTGCTGCCACGCCGCACTGAAAATTTTAAAATCGGCTGTTAATTCAACAGGTATGAAAATCTGCTTCCCAGAAATTACAACTAATGACCATGCACTCTCAGAGACAACTAAAAATTTAAATGAAGCTTGGCCTATCAACAACAACCTTGTGTACTTCAATAAATACTGAATCTTACAAGATGAATATATCTGTACACTACACCGTGTGATTAAAACGCAGAGGATTATACACAATTGAAAACCCCCAAAACCCAAATTAAGAAATGTTAAGAAAAATCATCTACAAGCATTCTATTTTCTACTAGCAGAGGGTAGTGAAGGAAAGGCAATTACTAGTTTAGAATATTAACAGGATAAACACAATCTTAAAAAAAAATCTTACAAATTTGAACTTTGATATGAAAGAAAAAAGGAGATTTTGTAAACCCCATAGAATAGTGTGCAAAATTGTAATAATGGTAATAACTGGGACATCTTTTCACTTACAACATCCAAACCAAACACCTTTTAGTCCTAACATTTTACAGGGTAAATGAGAAACAAATGTAGATTTCTTCTGATACCAAAATTTGACTGCTTCCTGTAAAAATCTGAGGTCCTCAGATTTTTAAATGTGGGACCATTTTTCCTTCTCTTATTCAATAAATTCCATAAATTGCCACATTCACCTATTCCTCTGTCATTACAAAGATCCCAGCAGTTGAAAATTTGCCATTTGTGCTAAAACATTTGCTCGTAACCATTTGGTCTAATTCCCACATGGTCCAAACCAAAGTAGTGTGAATCTATTATGTCTAATAAACATTAAGTCCAATAACCATTTAGTCTTTCAGTTGGTATAATTCTCTCATGATCCAGTACCACTTGGCCTAAATCAATGAAGCCTACAGTGTAGACTACACCTAAAAAGTCCAATGACCATTTAGTCTAATTACAATATGCTCTAAAACAATTTGGGCTTATTTTCCCATGGTTCCATACCACTTGGTTCAAAACCCATATAGTCTGAATGCAGTATGTCCAATGACCATTTGGTTTAGCCTAAATTATTATTGAACCCAGTGGTCTTAGACCAATATTAGTTATAGCCACAATGATGTTCAGACTAAATAGTTGCTAGACATAGTGGCCTATTGGATAAAAGACAAAAGGCTGGTATTTTTAAAGGGAGTCTTAAAGGTGCATTTTGTGATTTCAGCACCTTCTGTTTTATTCATTTATCACTAGATATCCTTGAGAAAAGCTTATTCCCAAAATTTGAGCCGATCCCGATCTTGCAGTTTGGTATTATGAGCAATTGCTCGTTTCCCACGGTCCCATAGGCTACTGTGCTGTAATTTCTGTCAGTTTACAGACAGAAAATACAAAATTGTAAATTTCTTACAGATGCGATCGAATTTGCACATAAGATTGGGCACACATGGATTACTAAGTCTAACAGTTCAGATGATACAAAAATCTCAACATCTTTTAGGTAAGTCGGGGGGACGAGGCTGTGGATCACGAAATGCCCCTTTAAAACTAGCAGTAAAGTAGTAGATTTCACTGCAATATGGACTAATTCCATTTTGTCTAATCTTCTCATGGTCTAATACAATTAGGTATGTTACCAGAAAGGCAAATAACCACTAGATGGATAACCATTTAGCCTGGTATTCTCAAGGGGAGTCTAACTTTAAACCCTGGTTTAAACCAGACTTACACCTTCATGGATGGACATTTTTTTTGTTTCAACATACTCTGAAAGTGCAATGACAAAGGTGAGAATATTCCTCATGGATAGGCTTTTCCAACCAATCTTAGACAACAAAAAAATACTGTGTTTTACGGGCCCGACCGACCCAGATTTTGCATTTTGGAAGATTTTTTAAAAATTTTGCCAAAATCATGTAAAATCAGACTTTTTTTGGCCAAAAAATTATCAATTTTGGATAATTCCAAAAAAATGTAAAAATAGATCACTTTTTCTCAAGATTTGTTTTTCCGATTTTGGGGCAATGCAAATTTTAACGTCCAGAAGGGGAAAAAAAAGCTAAAACAAATCACTCAACAGACCTACCCTACTTCAAAGATCGCCCGCCGGGCCCGTAAAAGAGGGTTTGTTTTTGTCGCCCTTACAGCACACTTTCAGGAGCCATTGACAGACGAGGCTTGATCAATAAACGATTAAGCCTGGTTTAACCCTTACGCCCAGGTGTTTCCTGGGAGGGCGGAAGAATAAGGGAAGAGGGGAGGAAAGAGAAGGAAAGAGAAAAGTTGGAAACTAGTTGGTCTCGAACATGACCGGGGATATCACGCTACGGCGGTGTCGCTGGTCTGGTCAGCGATTTCGTGCCCATATGTGTCTTCGTTTGATGACGCCATTACTGCATCCGGGACATAGTGCATTTTTCTCACTCAGTGCAATGGGGTTTTGGGGAGTTTGGTTGCGTTAGAGTTTAAAGAGTTTGAAGACACACTCCCCTTGAGTACAAGCACTAAATGGTTAGCACACTTAGTAGTTATTGCCCCTTCTGGTAAACATACCTAATTGTATTAGACCATGAGAAGATTACACAAAATGGAATTTGGACCATTTGCAGAGTATCTGCTAGTTCCCTAATATTCCTTTTCACATTAATCTTAAGACACAGCATGATCACCGGTTGTTAAATCTCCCTGTTCGTTGAGGACCATTACTCTTGGCATATGGTGGAAACTCAATGGTGGGTTGGTAGATAAAAGCAAATGATTATGATATTGTATGAGGGAGTTATTTAGTAGACCAAATGGTAGGATTATCTTAGTAGGATGATTTTGATTTACCTATAGTTATTCATAAATTTGACAATTATTTACATGTTAATAGGCATTTATTTAAAAATTTTGGCCAAAAGCTGCGTGAAATAGAAGTCCCTGTAAAACATTGAAAAGTGTTAGGTCGCGCAATCTTACATCTTCCCAACTTATTGAGCTGAACATCTGGGTGGTTCTTGATTTGTTGCGTGAAATGTGCGGCTGTGATTCGGAATACTGAACAAACGGATACAAAATTTGACTAAGTGATGCGCCACATAACAATTAATGGTCAAAGCTCTAGATCTAAAACAATTTGCTCAAAATAAAGGTTTAAATTTGGGAACGCAGGAAAATTTTGCACTACTTTCAATTAAAAGGTGAGCATTTTATTTATTAAAAAAAAGTCAAATGGAGAAAACACTACATACAGTTTCGTAATTTTGTGGACCTACAAGCTGGCTACGTGAGCCTGACAATGCTACTCTTCTTAGTCGACATGCTGGGAAGCAGAGGGCTTTGATCAATCACAGAGTCACATGCTAAGATTATAAATTTAGGGTTTAAGGTTAGTATTAGGATCAGGGTTTAAGGTTAATATTAGGATCAGAGTTTAAGGTTAATATTAGGATCAGGGTTTAAGGTTAGGATTAGGATCAAGGTTTAGATTAGGATCAGGGTTTAAGGTTAAGATTAGGATCAAGGTTTAAGGTTAGGATCAAGGTTTAGATTAGGATCAGGGTTTAAGGTTAAGATTAGGATCAGGGTTTAAGTTTAGGATTAGGATCGGGGTTTAAGGTTAGGATAAGGGTCAGGATTTAAAGTCTGACTCAGAGATTTCGAAATATTATTTTTTTTGTGTAATAATGAAAAATAGTCAACTAAAACTAAAGATAGTAACCTAAAATGCACAATTCCGAAATTTGAGATGTATCAGATTTTTCGTTTTGATGCAGTAAACATTTATGTGTAGTATTACGTCCCATAGGATACTCTGTATAACAAAAATTCCGGATCCGGAATTTTATAACAAAGTTGTGATTTTCTATATGAAGGTATTCCATTTAAGCTTAGCAATTTCACACAGTGATTAGTATATGGACAAGCATTATGTACATGCAAAAAACACGATTTTTTTAGAAATTGAGGGCGCTCTCCTCAGGAAATCTCTGAGTCGGCCTTTAAGGTTAGGATTAGGGTTTCAGTTAAGGTCAAGTTTCAGGATAGTATTAATGGACAAAGTGGTAAATGAAGCTAGCAGTAAAATGTGTTGAACAAACTCCGACTCATTTTGCACTCAAATTTCACAACTGCTAACTGTACCTGTTGCAACTGATATCAAAACAGCCATATCACCACCTTTCTTTTATTGAGGTGAACTCCTGGCATACGGTGGGAACTGGCTTGCAGACTGGTTAGTTAACTAAACAATGTGGTTTTTGAACCATGTGTCTTGCCCATCATCACAATCAGAAAATTTTTAACATTTGCACATATACCACTTCAAAATGTGAGGATGACACAATGCCCCTTTAATCCACCCACATAAACTACGACCCCAACCTGTGTAGATACATACATAGTGGAATCACACCACTAAATAACTCCCATAGACTTGTGTACAAAATTAACTCATCAAATGTCAATTTCTTGGCGGGTTATTCCAAAACTGGATTTTTTGGGAAGATAAAAAAAACCTACCTCTTCACAAAAATGAAACGTTGATATAATGAAGGTATTTTTGAGAGATACAGAGCATGAACATTTGTGCAGTTTTCAACACAACCCACACGAGTGTTGGATTTACTTAGAAATCAGAATTGCGTATTTCCCCAAAATCCTCAAAAAATTGCACAAACAAAATCTTACCATCCAAATGGTTTTGTTACCTAGTCCACCAATTATGGAATTATTCAAATTTCATTTAAAGGACAACTAAATCAACTTTTTGTGACTCCTCATTTAGGTTAAAGTGCCACATTTCGGACACCAACACGGGGTTCTCGGGCCGCTGCCGGTCATCTCTACACCTAGTTTATTTACGCGTGAGATTCCTGAACATACACATACAGAAATAGCGATAACTCTGAGAAAGCCGGGCCAAGACAAAAAAAAAAATATTCTGGGCTAAGCTTAGACTGGGATGAACCATGCTATTGGTCCACCATACTCTTTAATTATGACACAAAATACATTGTCAAGTATCATTTATCATTATTGGCCACTATTGTAAGTGTATAAGAATCCACCTTGTCCTTGAACCAAGGTCTCAATGCCTGGGACGGTGTTCGTAAGGTGGGTCCTGGAATGCCGGGCTGGTCTGAAGAATTAACTAGAAATAGAGTTAGTCAAAATTGGGGAGCTTGTTCTATTATTATTGCAATATTATTTTACTGTGTATAATTACGGCTAATGAGCAACAACTATAATCTTTCCCTTGAAATGGGTGAGAAAATGAACAATTACCTTAACCAGGAATCAAACATGTTGACCTCCCGTTTACTAGTGGGCACTGTAACCAATCAAAGTAGTTTTGACCAGGAATCGAACCCTCGACCTCCTGTTTCTAGAGGGGCACTCTAACCATCAAAGCTATGTTGTATGACCAGGAGGGAACGAACCAGTGGACCTCATTTACTAGATAGGCACGCTAACCATCAAAGCCAGAACGACAAGCAGAAATGAACCGTGGGACCTCCTGTTTTATTAATGGGCACTACCCATCAAAGCTAGTATTAGTATGGCTTGATGGCACGGGAGATTTCAGGCCTCTATGGTTTCTTTTAAAAATCCCTTTTCTTTCCCCACTTCTTTGAAAATAATATAATTCTACAAATTAAATGTGATTAAGAAATATAAACTTAGTCTTGGGGTGATATGGTGATCAGTAAACTCACATTCCCTGAGGTTGACCAGAATGACAAAACTGCAACGTACGTGATAAGGAAAATTAAATTAAAACAATTTAATGCGATATTACTACATATTTTAGACTGTCCAATTTAATATTTGCTCATATTAACATTATGTCTCACCTGGAAAAAATCACCTTGTTTTTGAACTAATCCTTCGACGATCTGCGGGGATGGTTATTGTCACATATTGAGGAAAGGGATTGGTTATGGTATGATGGTTGGAAGGAGTGACTATAAAATGGGAAATTCAGTGGGTAGCAATTGTTAGAAGCCATGCATGGGAATAAATATCAGAGAATAAATTAAGGAAGACAGAAGTTATGAAGGGGCAGGAAAGCTGTCACTACTCGGTCCTTAGATTGGTGTAAGCTAAAGCCTACTGGCCCTGTAATGAAAATGTCTGAACTTGAGGTTGAGTGGTCCATGATAGGTGCTCATGGTTCCACATTGATCAGATCTTGCAGACTTGATGTCTATTGGCACGGCTTTTTGGTACATACTCACACACACATACACTCTGACCGCACCCCGAGGTCCTCCAGCCTGGGTATGCCTCTGCTGTTTGTGATCATGTATGTAACTGTCACACACAATACTCACACACACATACACTCTGACCGCACCCCGAGGTCCTCCAGGCCTGGGTATGCCTCTGCTATTTGTGATCATGTACGGAACTGTCACACCCATACTCGCACCCAACACTCCTGACCGCATCCCGAGTCCTCCAGCCAGGCCTGGGTATGCCTCTCTGTTTGTGATGTACGTAACTGTCGACCACATACTCACACACACATGACACTCTCACTGCATCCCGATGTCCGCCATGGCCTGGGTATGCCTCCTGCTGTTTGTGATGTACTAACTGTCAAACACCCATATCACCACACACACAGGGGGGCACATACACTCGACCGAACCCGAGTCCTCCAGTCCATGGGTATGCCTCGGCTATTTGTGATCATGTAGGTAACTGACACGACACATACTCACAACACACATACACCTGACTGCAACCCCAAGGTCCCCCAGGCCTGGGTACGCCTCTGCTATTTGTGATCATGTATGTAACATCACACACTTACTTTAACCATACACTTGACCGCACCCCGAGGTCCTCAGGCCTGGGTATGGCCTCTCTAATTTGTGGATCATGTACGTACTGTCCACACACATACTCACACCCACATAACTCTGCCCGCACTCCCGAAGGTCCTCCAGGCCTGGTATGCCCCTTGCTATTTGTGATCATGTACGTAACTGTCACACACCTACTCTCACATCCCAATACACTCTGAACACTCTGCGCAGCCCGAGGTCCCCAGGCCTGGTTATGCCTCGGCTATTTGTGATCATTACGTAACTGTCACCACACTACTCACCACCACATACACTCTGACTGCACCCGAGGTCCTCCAGCCTGGGTATGCCTCTCTAATTTTGTGATCATTATTTAACTTTCACACACATACTCACACACACATACCCTCTGACTGCACCCCGATGTCCTCCAGGCCTGGTATGCCTCTGCTGTTTGTGATCATGTATGTAACTGTCATTAAGATGACCAATTTAACTGATTCCTAAGAATCTATTTAGAGTCTGGTTTTCTGTCACAGCTCTGCACATGAATAACGGAATTTCTTCGTTCTACACATTACATGTTTTCACTATTAAATGGTCAAATCTGGGAATATTTCTCCAATCTCTAAAAAATGTATGGTTGGCGTACCATATAAGTGGCAGCATCCTGAGTGCCATCCTTTGTTTGTCATGAGCCAGTTAATTTATACTGATCACAACTGATGCCAGCTTAAGGCACTATCAGTGATTTGCTAAATCAGAAAATCGAAAATAACAATCAATCACAATAAATTTCCTGCAATGTTTGTAACCAATAAAATTAGTCTAACATACCTGTAAATAAAAGATCAAAGCAACCTAATAAAGACAAAATCAGATAGTTTAGACATTACTGTCTATAAACGGACACTTACGACAACACATATTACAATGAAACCAATATCTTTGAACACTCTGTTTTTCTTCTGTCCTTTTCTGTTTCTGTCGATTTTTCAGTATGGAAAGATAATTTATGAAATTCTACAGATAGCCTTCACTTTTAAGCTATTCCCTGCAAATCCAATATGTTGACTCTTTCATGTGTATCACTGAATAGAGCCTTTAGTTCTCAAAATGAAAAGAAAGGTTTTTGGTGATGTCTCTTGGCCTATTGAGCAAATTTGTGAACATGTGGAGGGCACAATAAACATTAATATCATTCCGCAGATGAGGAAGGTATGTCAAGGCTGTGATATGACCTTGCACTCTGAGGCTGACTGTTGTCATTTTTTTCTTAAATGGTAGATTTTTCCAAGTTCAAAAATGAGTGGGGAGCAGGCTCCCATGGTCCCAGCTTGCCAGCTTCCCAAGCTCTTGTTCTGTCATACACAAAGCTTCTCACACTTTGTGCTGGAACCTCTCATGAAGACCCTATCGGTAGTATTCCATACTTTATTTATCATGCTAACAACCAATTACATTCATTTGAAAAGAAATAATGCCGATACAATAACTATACACAACAATAAAACTTGTAAAAGATACATGAGTAATCTACTGGCACTACAAATAAGAAGTTAAAAGCAACTATAGAAAAAGGAAGTACCCATAACCTAATAAAGAACTACATTAATCTTGGCCTCAAAGATCTACGACCTAGTTACAACAAATGTTATTGTTGGTGCAATGGGAAACATTAGCAAGACCATTTTTCTTCTTCTACTGAAACGACACGACTAAGAGTTGGTCGTATTTGATTTAGATCAAGTGGTTCACCTGGTGCTAACTCCTTGTTCCGCTGCGGGTTGCTCTTAGCATACGGAGGAAACTCGGCAGGGGGCTGACTGGCAGAATTATCTAGAAACACAAAATCATTCCATTTGAAACATTGCATTCATTAATATTTTGTTAATAAATAAAAACACCAGACCTATAATATTATACACGGTACTTGTCTCACAAAGGTAAAACACTCGGAATTAATGAGAAATTATAAACGGTAAACTTGCTCTACAAAATGGAGTACATATACATCACAATAGCAAACAACCACTTTACAAAAAATGCAACTTTCATCATTCAAATCAAAATAGAAATCATAAAATAGGAGGAATGTGTTTATTACAAAATAATATCAAAATAAAGGTCTGAAACAAAGGAGTGTGTGCATGTGGATCTTTTCACTGTGAAATAATGGTAACTAAGTTGCCATCCTGTTTTCATTTAAGTGCATAGTTTTCTATGCCATGTATTTTGAGTGCACACGTACAGGCTTTGCCCAATGTTAAACATAAAGGGCATACCCAAATTGATTCATAACATACCTTTACTATCTACAGATTATTGGTACTACTGAGACTAGACTCACGATGAGCTACATACTCTCATCCCCATACAGAGTTCATGAGCTATCCATGTACCTGAATTAGCATGAACTGATCTTGTGCATTCTAGGTATCAAAATTCCTACTAAATAACAAAGTGGTGTATTTTAAATGCAATGGTGAATCAAAACTACTGTAGCATTTCATGAGAATTAAATTCTGAATCTTCTCCTTGCTCCCACACATTGCGCAGAATGTATAGGTATTATGCAGAGGGTGTACAAGTATTATGCAGGTGTTCAGTACCTCACGGTGTAGAAAGTCAAGTAAAGCTGTTGGTCCTGTGTGTCAGGAGAGTCCTGAGCTGTCAGTGTGTCCTGAGCACAATATGTTGCCTCTATTTTAAAGAGTAGGGGGATCGTCCGAGGTCTGCTACCTGCACTTCTGCACTCTATAAATTCTGATGGGATGCAGTCTGCCTAATTGGATAAAGCATCCAGATCCATAACATGAATGCTACCCAATTATGTCCAATGCCTCATTGACTCCATTTGTGTCAGTTAACTGGACATTCCTTATAGTCCAATTCTTCAAGAATGCTAAAAATTTTCATCTGCTCTGAACGTGTTACAAGATTATGAATCTCAGAAGTGTTAAGACTACAACATCTTTCAACTTAATTGAGTCCAAAGCTGAAGATTCTGGTTTTGGCCATTCCAAATAAACACACTGGCAAAATCTTGAACACCCACTACTGATCATGTTACGATTGTAATATACTGTAGTACTGGGTCGCTGTGGCCATTTTGGGTATGCCCCTTTCAAAAAGGCACAATCAGAGATTTTCTGTCTAATCAAATGTGCAGTTCACATCTGAAGCCATTTGCAGATGTTTACTTGTTGACATCTTGTCATTGTTACTACTCAATTCTGTACAACTAACTTTCTCCTCAGAGTTGTGGGTACGTTTTTGTGTAAAAATGACACCACAGAATGCATATACTGTTTGCTATAAAAAAAAATCACAGCAATGACCCCCATCCTGTCTTATGAAGGTTTTTGTCCCTGTTTCTTGGACAAGTAACTCTCCACATCTTGTGTGTTTTTTTTTTTGTTTGGCAACAGGACCACGCGTGAATGGTCTTCAGCAGCCAATAGACACTTCCAAATTCAACTACTCTTTTGGGAAATACAATTGATACTTGCGCTATCACAAAATGTCCCGACAATAAATCTCTGAATGTTCCTTTAACTGTTAGAATTCAATGTATTATCACCTATTGACTTTTCTGTTTGTTGGATTGCCCTCCTGAGCCGGGGTGGAGGAACATCATAGTCCTCATCGGGAATACCGTCTCCTGTAAACAAAACAACATAAACAACACATAAACAACACCCTAAGGAGGGAGGCTGGGAGGCTGTCTGGAGATGGAACAGCAGAGTTTAAATAGTTGTGTTAATGTGTTGCCCTAGTATAGTATGGGGATCACCAATATCCAAAAACCTAGCTCCAATTTTACTGTGAAGTACAGTACTGTTTGTTCCGGTAAACAGAATATGAAATGGCCAAAGAAGTTACATCTATTATCCAGCCTGCACACTATGACACAGCTTTTATGAAAAACAACTCTGTATTTCATCGCCAACATATATCTGTTGTTTAAAATATTCGAAAGCTACTGGTGGTTAATAAAGACAGACATCACAGATAGCACTGTGTCATTACAGCATAGAATCCTCTTTGCTTTACATGACAATTTGCAAAGCTGACCACAAACAACATCCAGCCACAAAAGGAAGACGATGTCCTCTTCAGCACGGCTACAACAGCACATCATAAAAACTTTCTCATGTCAAATTCAGATGTAAATCACATACACATTGTTAAATTCAGTGGACAAAAACCTTGGGTTGTTTACTTTTTGGTTAACTACCACATCATAATACCATTCCGTGTTAAAAGTTTATTTCTCTTAAAGGAACCAGATAGGCAAAATGTTCAGTTCCTCTATCATGGGTCACAAACATGCTGTTTATCTGACATAAATCTGAAGTAATTATTTTTGTTGTAAATGCTGTCCAACACACATTTGTGTTGAATGTATATTTTTGTAATTGAAGCAGCTAGTTAATGACAATTTTCACCTTCTGCACTAGATATTGAACCCAGCTCCTGCAGATTACTGAATGTCTGTGCTATCATTCAAGATCAGAATACATAATGAAGTGGTTCAACTACTCAACTTGACATAAGAAAAAAGTTACTTTCTATCACATGAAAACACAGAGCAGTAGCATAGCTTGGCAACTAAATATTTGCCACATCAAGACACGTCACCCAGCGAGCATCCGTGGGGGTAGTGTTGCTCAATTTTCTCAGAACAAATGGTGAATTTCTGGGAAAAATTCAAGAGTTGTGCAAGTACTTATATGCTCTAGGGGTTTTCAATATTCTTTCTGCACTGTTTTATACTCTCATGAAATATAAAACTAATTCACGCCAGTGTGTGGACAGGGAGAATCAAGGTAAAGTGTCTTGCCTATGGCATAATACCATGGCTCTAATGGGGTTTGAACCAACAACCTTGTGGCTTGAGTCCAATGTGCTCACCAACTACACCGAACAGTGAATGCTTCAAAAGAAGTCAATGACTTAGCCGTCAGTGTTGTGAATAATAAATTCCAGAAATATTAACTTGTTCAGATTTTATAAATCTGAGAAAAATGGAGCATTACTATGACAGCACTTTATATCCTTGTATGCACAGTCTACCATTGAATATCATCATGGCCTTACTCCACCACTGATCAACATATACAGACATCTATCATTTGACCTCAGTATTTTCATTTAACAAGGGTTAACAGGGGAGGCAAGGAGGGCTTTAGTGCAATAGCTTGGAAGTACAATGCAGTTGATGCACTTACAACTGCCTTGCATTTTACACACCTCCCACTTGTGCATGCACCAACTTGTGTGTCCCCCAAGGAACCATTCAAGGTCCACTGGCTTGTGTGTACCCCAAGGAACCATTCAAGATCCACTGACTTGTGTGTCCCCCAAGAAACCATTCATGGTCCACTGGCTTTTGTGTCCCCCAAGGATCCATTCAAGGTCCACTGACTTGTGGTAATAGAAATTTGAAATATTTTTTCTCCTCATTGGACTACACTTACAACCTTCTTGCATTCACCTGAGAATATGTCACCAGATTGAAAAGAAAAGTTTGAGATTCAAATAACATGTAAAGATCATTTCTTATATACACTGCTCTATGATGACACCAAAGTGCAATTTTTGGACCATACAAAAAATTGATTCCTTATTTAGGCCCCTTCTTATTCCCTCTGAATGCTCCGAATCTTAGGCTTGGCATGGCTCTAATTATTTTTAGTTAACTCAAACTTTCCAAGTTGTTTGTCAGTAAATGAATAATAACTAGCTTTTGACAATGATCACAATCAGCAGGCTTCCAGCAGCTTTTTACAGATGGACAGAAATCTACAAAATCAATCACAAAACATTAAACACAAGGAAAAACTTTTGCAATTGCCACAGCAGCACTTGAACCACAAAGCACAATTTCAGATGTACACAGAATATTTAATTTACTTGGACACTGCCTTATTAAAAATGCTCTAAAGTCACTACCACCTCTTTAACCGCTTAAAAATAAACCAATAGTATATACTTTTAACATTTTCAATCCAGAGAGTAACTTTACTAAATTAACAGACAAGTTTTTAGAGGGATCCATAGTAGCCTTAAACAATTTTGTGATCTTTTGTTTCACTGCAAGTAAATTATGTACTGGTTACACCGATGCCATTCCTCAAAATCTGAAGCTGAACCATAACTTTATCTCACTTCCCAACAAGGCAGGCTGTAAATCCTAAAACATGGGTAATTAACTCCTGAGAAAGGCCTATACCTCTAATCCATTATGTTTTGTGTTCTTAAAGATCCATGAAAATAAGGTTTTTTTTCTACCAAATGAATAGACAGATAGTGGTTGCTAATTTAAAGGTTGACTTGTTCCAATGAGAGTCGACAAGCTGTGCAGCAAATTAAGTACTAACCAAGCATAAAAATAGGTCTCTGACTTAGTGCCTGCCCTTGCTGAGATCTGAGTTTGTGAAGTACCACACAGCCATAGATTTGTATCAGTAACACCCCCACTTTGTCCAATACCACATTATTTAAAGAGAAAAAACATTTAAGGACATGCATGTTACAAACAAGACAAAATTCTCACAGAACTACTACTACTTCTACTATTACCACTACCTGAATTGGAGGAAAAAATGATAAAGGTTATATACACTACCACAGATATGGGAAGGAATTGATTGGAGTACAATGCATTATTGTGTCCACATACATGATTTTAGGTTATAAATCAAGAAAACAACAAGTGTTTCCGTAACCTGACCCATCTGACACACTTATGAATTCGGAAACCCTGCATGGAATAAAGCACAGGTTTATTCCATTAAGGTTTCCGAAGTCATAAGATGGGGTCAGGGGTTACGTGGGAAACTCCAATAACAATGTACACAGCAGGGAAGCCACACGTAGAGCTTAGACATTCAGCACCAAAGCACAATCAAGCCACAACTGCTGAACAAGACAAGATATTAAATGAACACTGAAAGAAAACTACAATCCATATGGAATCTACTTTCGGAAAGAATTTAGTATTGTGCCCACGCCCTCGTGAATTCGGCAGCCTCCCCAATGGAATAAACACAATTTGAAGGACCAATGAAGGATGTGGTAGCAGAATACGTATTATATCCTACTTTCCCTTTGCATTTTTTTGTGAAGAGCCTACTGCTCAAGTAATTTGTGTCTAAAATGGACATCACCAGATGAGCAACCAACCTTATTATCTGGCTTATGGCTTATTTATATACCATTCTTTTGGCAGTCTCATCAGTGACTTTTGAAATCATCCAAGACATCTAAAGTGTACATGTATTCAGAAGAAGTGGAGCAGAATCTTGATGATATACATGAGTTCCATTAAGGTTAGTGTACAGCAACTAACAATCATGGGAACCATACTCTGATTGGCTGTATCTGATCACGAAGTGTGATTGTAAAATGTTATCACTTCTGAACCAAATAACAAAAGGGTCAAAGGTCTCAGATAATGAACAGGTACACTATTAGGTCAAGGATACGGGAAATCCAAAATTAAAAGACAGTCGGTGGGCTCATCAAGGAAAGGATCTCATGCTCTTACATCCATGATTCATGAAAAAGAAACTTGAAACTTGGGTTCATCATAGGGAAAGTGATCTAATATGAACACAATGTAGTGAAAGCAGCAGTCCAGGATGAAGACCATTTCTGTGGACTAATGCCAGGACCAACTGTAAAAATTCTGCCAACAACCAAGGTTATTCAGTCTCATCACTGTGAACAGGACTCAGCAGTCAGAAGTGTTCAATCAGCATCGAAATTTGGCCAACTGTCCCAAAGTTGGGACAAGAGTTATGAAGACTTTAGGGGTGGTTTTAAAAGCACCAACTTTGGTGACTGGCACGTGCATCTGGAATCAAGTCTGTTTCTGGAGAATTCAAAGGTACCCAATGAAGACACTTCCACAAGGATTCTTAGACATGATTAAGACAAGTACAGTGGTGGTACAAATAGCTACCTACTGAGTTTGCAGAATTATGTTCACTGAATCACCAGCTTCAAGTTAGAACAGAGAATAAAGGTATGCCTCAAAGCATGTTGCCAAGAACAAGTCATTCACCATATGCTACCCAGTTATAAACGCAGACGGTCCATGATTTGACCATCAGAATAAGAGACATAAGTCAATACCATGAGAGTTTAGCGAAATTCACATAGGAACTAAGAAAGGCTCTTACACAAGTTGAGGATCACTGAGTAATGTTGATGTGGTCTTATCAGATGCATATTATGTGTTTTGGTTGAGAGGCAGGTCCTTTATTAATCAATTCATTGGATAGCTAAATGCCTCTCCTTTGCCATCCCCCCCCCCCCTACTCGTCATTTATAAATATAAAATACAGCAAGTAAACTTGCATTATCCCCCTGGCAAGATGGCAGTCTGTAACATGACCTCAGCTGACCTTTTACCTTGGTCCATGACCTTTGATATGATCCACATATGAAGGAACGCCTATTGCACCTTATCCCCAAGTCTGGTTTGAATCAGACTTTTCGAAGACCTGAAAAATGAAAACCTAACCAAACTGATACACACATACATACAGACTTGAATGCTCTCGCAAAATCCTCCTGCTTTTCAAGCCAGGGGGATAAAAATAGTTAGGGGGGTATATGCTAAACTCTAATGAATTAAATTTCAGTAGCTTGTAGACCAAACATTATCTGATCTTATGTCACCACAGGCCTACTAAACAACTGTTGTCAGTTTTTGTCATCATATTCAAAAACAGTAATGCTCGAACTTCCAAATAAGCTTTGTTGACTGATTCATTACTTATTTTAAGAGAAATATTTGGGACACTTGTTTTTTTTGGGGGGGGGGGTAACACCCATAATCAATGAAGGTGCCATCATGCTTGTATTATTTGCACACACACAATGAATCTCTACGTTGATCCAATTCGCTATGCATACAAACTCATGCCTGTTGTTTCACTGGCATTTATTTTGGTTGATCCCATGAAATGTTCTTCACACCGACTTGTTTTAAGTCAAAACAGAGCAGACAACACCACCAAGAATCTTCTGGGGTGAGACACTTGCAAGAAGGAACAAATTTGTTTGTGTGATCCAGTTCATTTAAGGCAAGGAAGATATGAGCAATAGCAGGAATCTAGCAACCACAGAACATGCTAGTGCTTGATCAGAATGTAATGAGTTGTCAAAATGCTCTAGCATATTCCCCTAATTTTCAAGTTAGAAACAAATAGCATCCCAACATGAGCAAAGCGCATTTGGATCCGATTTGAATAAATTTTTTTTATAGATGTGGCTAGATAGATCACTGCCCCGTATATTTTTTCCCCTTACAACAAGATATCAATCAAAATTATTTCGCTGGCACAAGGTGGATGGCCGTTTAAGTCACAACCCTATCACATTTAGATCATGACATTGCTCCAACATCACCCGCCCTGTAGCAAACCAAGTGGCCCTCCAAGTACATAACACATTAACAGCAGTTGGTACTTGAACCCTCACCCTTCAGATCCAATTCCAGCACGACCCACAAACCATATGACCACACTAAAATGTTCAAGTCATGAAATTTTCGCAGGTTAGGATATTGGTACTCTAAAGCAACACCACCACTATCTCCCACATTGTTTAACAAAGTCACTATTTTGTATACACGATTCAACATTTTTACTGGAAATTTAAATAGATTTGTTCAGTCTGTTTTTTCAAATGTTATGTAAAATCAAATCTGAGGTTTTTATATTGGATACAGATTATACCTTGAAATTTAGATTTTTTTTCGATCAGCTTCAATGGGGGAAGAGAGTAAGTTAGATCACACTGATAAGCATTGAGATTTCAGGATTTCAGGAAATGAAATATGCAAATTCATGTATTTGGTAGACTATAGCGGTATCTGATTAGCATCTGCTGTAATGGATTGACTAAATCAATTCCTTAATCACAAATCTTAGATTACATGAACTGGACCCACCGGATGCAAGTATTTACGAAAAAAGAGAAAACAAAACCAAGAACACCCAACTAAGGCCCCAAACAAGACACTTTGTGAAAGAAATTAGGAAAAAAATGCAATGCAGCATGCAGTGAACAACAATCCTTACGCTGTGGTTTCCACGACAAGGGAGGCACATCGTAGTCTTGATTCGGTCCTTCCCCTGGTGGCAAAAAGAAAGATGACCGACAAAAATAAAATGTCAAAAAACCATTGGTTTAGTTTGAACTTAAAGCTCCTAAAAGACCAGACAAACGAAAACAAAACAAAGAAAGAACGGGTCGAATTAAAGGTTTCAAATGTCAAATCACCTGAGAATTGGTGCTTTAGTATGGTGAAGAAGCTGGAATTGCGCCCTCTAGAGAGTTTCCTGGATAAAGGAACGAGACAGGTTTGGGCACCAATTAGATGTTGTTTTAGCGATTAGCCACATGCATCCCGGTATTAACCTATTTGAAGATTAACCCCAGAAGGGGCTGGACACCCATCAGGACTCTGTCCTAAGAAATTATCTACAAATTCCTCTGGAATTGAACATTGTGTTAGCAAATATCAATGTGCCAATTCTGATTAGAACTGCTTTAGACTTACATGTACTGCCTCACACGCTATGTTAATCTAATTACTTTTAAAACTGATCAATTTAAATGGCCAGATGCTATGAATATTTTTCAAACGTAGAGACCAACCAAACATTTGAATGTTACATGTCTAATGTCCATCCCTACAATGACAGTTGTACAGTTGTACAGTTAAGAAACTGTTTAAAAAATACTTCTTTATCATTTATACAAATATAATCTACATCCAATTTACTACTTAAAGGTCCAGGAAATGCAAATGGAATGAAGTGGTTTGTCAGTCTACAAGGAGGGACGAGAAGCATTCATATTTGGGTTGGTGATGTCATCATTAGTGAAACTTATTGATTTTCAGAAGTAATAGAAATTCCGGTGACTGTGGGACTCTATTCATGTCACTGACTGAAAATCAAAGTTTCACTAATGATGACACTGGTTGTGTATTCTTTTTGTGGCCCTGCTTATTGGAATGAAATACCCCGTAAAGATTTGGAGTAGGTTTATCATCTCATGTTCCTGGGCCTTGAATGCCATGTCACAATCTTTAAGAATCACTAAAATGGGCATAGTCCAAAGAACTACGGCTCTTTTTAAAGTGTTGCAACAAAATATTGTATGTTTCTGTGGAGTAGAGGAGGACCTTTAAAAATTTCAGTGATTTAGGAGAACCTAGATATTTTAATCATTATCGGTGGGACTGGAAAATCCTGCCAGTGGCTATACTCACTTTCTCCTAAATTTGTGATGTATTAAAACTCGGAAACTGGTCAGAAATTGGAGATTTAGTTGTAGTTTTGCCAATTTTGCCCAGCACCAAAGCACAAGACCTCATATATCCACAATTCATTGTGATAAATTTGCCATCTTATACAAATTGAATTGTGGGTATGGTTGCAGCCTTTTCATTCGACACATCAGCGATTTGAATGGTGAAAAGCATTATGGGAAGCACTTCAGGACTGATACTGCACTGGTGAAAATCACTCGCACACTCATAAGCACAGCAAAGAGGCAGTGGGAGTGAAAAACATTGCTTTTGGGATACTGGGAGAGTAGCATTTCCCCTCACCAGGGGTTGTGAAGACAAAATGTGAGTACTATGTGAGAACAACTATAGATAAAACCACACACAATATTTACGGTATTCAACAAGAGGTGCTGGTTAGACCATACATCTAATCTAAATTACAGGGAGGATTGGTTGACCTTGACAAGTATTCAGAACATAAGCCAATATGGGGTACATGCTGCCATTTCAAATATGGTTTATAAAATCGCCCTTTTTGGTATTAATGACTTTTCAACATAAAGAATTGTGGGAGAATTGGATATTGGTGCCACTCATTGCTTGCAGGAGCACGTCCTCATCAAACTAATCCCCCCCCCCCCCATAATTAGAGGTTAAAACCCGCGCAGCTAATGTTTTGGGGTGATTGTTGTGGATCGGAGGTAGTTTTGGGTTCGAGGAATTTTCCCGAGGGGGGGTCAGCCCCCCGAGGGAAACTTCCGAGAACCAAAACAATACCTACGATCCAAAACAATCACCCAAAATCATTAGCTCAAGGTTTTTAACCTCATTCATAACTGTAACTGTACTCAAAACTTGTTATTTTCTAAGGATTTTCTTCCAGAAATTCCCCTACAATTCAGTTCAATGCATCATTCTTTTTTTTTTTTGCAAATATATCTCACCTTACTACAAAATGGAAGAATCTTCTCGGGTACAGGTATTTCCCCATAGTCATACGGTTGACAACAACAGTTGGACCAATCACAGCGCAGCTTTGAATACAATCCGCACGTTTTATGCAAAACCTCACAGCAGGTTTGTTATTCTTTTTACGGGGCACCGCTCAGAAAAGTTTACCCGGATTTTTAAGAAGAAATTGACACTTAATAAAATTGTTCTACTGTGTCCTCGTGGATTTGCTGGATGTTTAATACATAATACATAGGTAGTTTCTGGAAATCGATATGTTTGCTGTCCAAATAATCCAAGTATCTTGGCTATTTTTTCTACGTGACTCTGTGCATTTTGTGAGCGACGTGACACAGACACAGACTACACTGAGTGTCAGCCATGTCATGGTCATGATGGTACCAATTAATGCATAATGAATGCTCGATCCGTTAGCATGTTCAGAATCATGGAATATATTACAAATTCATTCTGGCCACAGAGTACATCATAAGCAAATTCGTCTTCTGCATACAGTCGGATATGTCTTCACTTCGTATTTAAAGGTGGGTTTGGCTGCGGGTCATGACGTGTAATATCGATATGATCATGAATCTTTTTTTTTTTTTTTTTTTTTTTTTTGGGGGGGGGGGGGGGTTGATGAGTCGTCTGTTTAATTGACTTTAGGCCTAATCAGATAACCGAGTATTGCCGTGTTCAAGCAAAAAGAAATACACCGCCATTATTTTAAATATTTCATTTTAGACCTACTTTTGACCCTAAATTTATTATGGAAACCAAAAACAATAGCCTAGCCTAAGGTCAACTTTCATGACTTAAAAAAACCACTCTGTCAACAATATCCGTTAGTAATGACGTGTCCTCAGTCAATTATCAACCCTGGCCATTTTGGCCTGGTTCACTCATGCACTCGCATGATTTTTCCTTTCGAGCTTTTCGGATCCCACTTTAATTTCTGTTTAATATGGCCTCTTGTATAATTTTAACTTAAGGCCAATTAAATAACATCATCGAGATTTTGAATACACTAGTAGTACGTTGTGTAACGCAAGTGAGGTCATGCATGCCTGAGTTTTGATTTGGGGAATACCCACCAGTTCACGCAATCATGTATAATACATTGCTAATACCTGTCAGTGTCAGACTATAGTCATGACTATTTGGAGTGCGCGCCCGAGGTGTTGATTCCCATATTGATTTTTGTTTTGGTTTGTAAAATACATGTAGTATATTAAATTAAAATTGCTGACTTGAGGTGTACACTTCGCCTTTCGTACTGTATGGGCCCAGCCCACGGCATGCCTTCGCGCCACTGCATGACTGTGTTTACTTTCAAATTACTCAGGTTTCTAAAAGCATCTTCGTGCATTGCTGCAAAGCCGTAGTGGCAGTACAGCGAAGGCGGTAACTATACGCTGAACCGTGGGCATGGTGGACATGCAATGCAGGGAACATGGCCGTTTCACAGCACTAAATCACCTCCCGGGGCCCCCTTATGGCTCGAACTTAAGTGTTCAATATAATGACGTAATGATTGTCCGTGTTAGTTAATTGTATATCAGAAAAAGTATAAATTATAATGGCGTAGAGAACTCCAAGAGCGCCATTAAACATTTTAATGATTTGAGATGATGACTCGCGTAACGGTAAACTGGGCAATGCGAGTTTGAGGCCCGGGTGCGAGATGTATTTCGCACATGAATTTTCATCCATTCATTGTGTTGTAATCTTGTATACTGTTCTGTAGTGTTACCCATAGTGCTAGCTACCCATGGTTACCTTGGGTATGATAATATTAGGATTGTTGTTACTAGCAACTTGCCTGTTGTTTGGCATTTCATCACCATCATGGCTCTCGCCATTTCAGTTTTTAACACCGCTGGCTCTACAAGAAAAATATATCCATGTTCAGGCCATATTTATTCAATTTGAATCTGTAGTCTTGAACTTCACAAAAGCGAGTCGTTGATGAGCGTATGACATCACACGCGGAAGTCATGTGCGATACAATGACCCGCCTTGTAGGTGCGTATATTTATGTTCAAGATTGATTGGTACGCGCATCAACATAAGTTATGAATTCCTTATGGGCTCAAAGCTAATTGTATTCCCCGTCTGAGCCAACAATTCCAACAACATCTAGGGTTGTATTCTGAAAGAAAGACTAACTTTACACCTGGGTTTAATCTCATTGTCTACAGTTAACTCCCTTTTCAGATACCATGCCCAAAGTCTAATGTCCTATAGATCTAAATTGATTTGTGGGGCAGGGAGAAGGAAGCTATAACATGTTCTAAATCAGTAACAATAAAACACATCCCCAATTCATTGCTTTGAACAGATCATGTAACTAGATTCCGTTGATCATGGAATAGCCACTAATTTTTTGTAGTGGAGGTTGAATGAAGGGGATTAGGGTAATAAACTTCAGTCCTTATCTGTGGTATGATTGCGCTATAGCCATAGCAAACCATGAGCGGTTGGGCCATTCACAAGTCCCAATCAATAGTCAAAGCATAAACCCTAAATGTCAAAGAAGCACAAACTAAATCCCGGTAATAGTTCAGTGAAAGCAGGTGAAAGCTGATTTTGATTTTATGAAGAGTGAAGATAAAAGTTCTTCATGTAACACATAGGTGACTGAAGGCTTCTAAACTTTATGATATGTTGTTGTAGATAGCCAATGTTTAACAATTCTGGGTAGGGGACACACTATGAATCCCATAGTATAAAATACAAAATAATGACTGGAGGAACAACGTACTTTATGTGTAGGGCCAGTTTCTTTCAATCCGTACTCTTTTGTATGGCGAAGAAGAAATCGAAGATTTTTTGGGTATTTCTGTCCCCTATTTTGAGTAATGGACACAAAGTCCAAACTCCGCCATAACTCTACCATCAATTGGATATCGACGCTAACAAAAGAATAAGTATGGTGTTCCATTTTCGGGTTATTATTTCCACAATTCACCAACAAATAACATTATATAGGAAATATTCAATGTACAGCATAATTTAACAAGTTGATAGCATACATAATCTCACCCCTACCCATGTTTGATCAAAAGTTAAGTGTTGTATGAAAATACATAACTATATGAACACTTAAACTAGAAACATTTTTGTCCTCTATGCATATCTCTTCAGGCTTCAAACCCCTTAGCTTTAGGAACTTACAAGAGCCTGACAAAAATAGTTTTTGACCCACAGGACAGCAAAAATGAAGCTAGTTAACGGTGAATTCAAGGCAATTGCAAAGTGTTACTAATGTGAAAACCACAAGCAAATAATTAAGTGAAATGTAGAACTTAAGGTGTTAGGATTATTAAGTGAGCACACCAAGATGGGACAATGACAAGATCCAAGCATGCCACCCCTAAGGCCAGATACTGGGTAGTCAAGCGAAGTACATATTGCATACAAGGAAATAGCTATAGGTGGTGAATGAAAGATAAGAATATAAGGAAATCGGTTTGAACTGTTAAAAAGGCACACTGGCCTGATTTTAACAATACCAATTAAGCCAATAGCGCTCTTAGGATTAACAGCATAATGATAAGAAAAAAAACCAAGGCATGCATGTTTGCCCGAAACCTTTTGTATATTCCTACCTTCTCAACATGTGTCTGCTGATTTTACCTTCATTCTTTTTCTCTCCCTTCCTCACTTGCTCCCTATCCTCCATTCATTCCCTTGATTATGCTCATTGAAGGACCCCAAAATGGTGATGCTCAGATATTAAGCATATATGACTCTTTAAAAGTGGTCCTCCCCAAATACTAATGTTAAGTGCTTGTTCCAATCGAACAAGTATCATTAAAGGGATTCGCAGCGATTTGCAATCCGAAATCGAAAAAAAATCATCAAAATTCAGATTTGTTTATTTTTGTTCTTCTGGCATGGATATGCGACATAACCTGCCGTGTTGGCTGAATCTGTGTATTAAGGACAAGGCAGGATTTTTTAAATTTTTGCTTTTTTTAAGTTTTTTATTTTTTTCAAAATTCCGACTTGAGCTCAAAAAAGCCTTCCCGCGTGAATATCAAGATATTCCACGTGATATTGTGCCACCAGGATCAATACAGTTTGACTCAAACCACAAACATTATTGACCTGGTTTATTCTGTACTGGTGTAAACCAAAATCAGCTATTTAGTGCATATTTTGAGATGCCGTCACGGTATGTCTATTTGAGGGAGACGGTATGACAATTTCCTCCAAATACTTCCATTTTGTTCACTATTGGTGTTTTTTCTAAAGTAAGCATTATATGGAATTGTACAAACGTATCCCTGATTTATAAGTTAAAAACATGCATTTCACATTTTTTTCATTTCTCTTGCATTATCGCTGCTAATCCTTTAAGACCTTTCAAAGGGATCCTCCAAACATATTTATTTTATCCACAATCATACATAGGTACAAAATATGACATACATGATATAATAATTATAGACATGGAATATTATGATGTGGGAAGAGTACTGGAAAAGTAAGCAAGAAAATGGCCTGTCAGGTCCCAGACTCTGTTACAATTATAAAATAGTTTGTAGTTTGAAATGAGTAGTGCACTTTTAAATTAAGTTTAAAAGAATGATATTTTTTTTATTTTTTGCTTTTTTTAAGTTTTTTATTTTTTTACACTCTTTATAATAAATTGGATTTACCAAAAATTCAAGTTTAATTTAGGTAATTGAAAGTCCGGATGGCAAGTCTTGTAGGTAAGTGTGATTTTAGCATTTGTTACAAACATGTTGTCAAAATGTGGAGGGAACAGTTGTTGCTGTATTTCTACATGAATGTTCTATATTAAGTTACACAAATCCATTATTTTTAGTTGATTATATTAACAAACAAAGGATTAGATGAACTTCGGTATTCACTATTGCTCACTGCTCTCAGCGCACGCGTTTGCAGAAATGTGCAGTTTCTCCAGTTCGAATTGCATGCACTCGCCCATGCAGTGATACCATATGTAATGTGTGAGAGGAAACAGTGTGTTATTAGAGAGTGAATAGAAGTGCAGTTTCAGGTAGATAGGGTTTTACTTTATATAAAATTCCAAATGACTGCTAGAACATTCTTGCCTAATTCCTCAATATGTTATTCAATTAGGTTTTGGTCGATGTGATAACCTAAAAAATTTGAAGCATTTGAATTGAATTATTTAGTTATTATCGATGGAATCTTGATATTGAATTATTTATTACTTTGTTTTACTGTGAGTGCCGAAAAAAAGCATATAGTTAGTCTTTTAAGATTAGTGAAAGTTATTGACTTGAACAGGTGTTCAGTTTACTAATACCATTATTAATGATTGTATTTAATTTATTAGTATCATGATGGGAGTAAATACTTTGGTATCATCTGCATAACATATAAAAGATAATTCATGGGCAGCATTTGGAATATATGGCATTGACCAAAAAGAATAAATCACAAGGGTCCTAAAATAGAGCCCTGGGGCATTCCAGTATCAATATATTTGGTTATAGATTTGTGACTGTTGTAATCAACAAACTGTGTTCTGTTGTGAGGGTAATTTTGAACCATTCCAAGACAATACCTCTGAACCATAGTGATGCATGTTAGCTAAAAGGATCATGAGTTATAGTGTCAAATGCCTTAGAAAGGTCCAAAAATACCACAGCAGTTGTTTGATTATTGTTTGAAGCTTGTGAGTAATTGTGTGCACGAGCTTGGCTATTGCATGCTCGTAGAGTGTTGGGACGGTAACCAAATTGGTCTTCAAAGAGTATGTTGTGTTTGTCAATGAATGAAATGCATTATTAAAAACAAAGACGTTCTAAAATTTTTGAAAACCAGGAAGAAAACCGAAAATGGGCTGTAATTTGTTGAATTTCTTTTACTCTCTTTTTTATGAATAGGAATGACTCGGGCGATAAGTTGATCAGGAACTAACCTGTGGTAGGGACAGGTTATATGATAGAGGAACACTTAATTCACAAGCAGTTTTTAATAACTATGGCAGGAATGCCATCATGACCTGGCTTTTTAGCATTTAATTATTGATAACTTTAATTACCTCAAATATTGACTTGATCAATTTTAACTTGTTATAGTGGACCTCAACGAGAGATGACGCTAAGTATTTTAGCAATAGGTTCAGTCTTTTAATCAATGTCAGCATTAGGAGAAAATGGGGTTTTCAGTTGAATTAGGCTGGTTTTAAAATACCCGCCATCATCTGGAAAATCAAATTCATTCTGGACTTGTTCTATGTGAATGCTCCGTTTTATCAGAATACACAAAAAAATGCTTAATACCAATGGGGTTAGTTGCCCCCATTTTAGACACTATGGTGAACCGTTCTAGAGTTACCGTGGCTGAGTTATTCTTTCCTTATTTCAGGACAAACAAGGAGTTGGTTTGGTTCCTTCTTACCCTTCCAGGAAAATTTGACAGAAGACCTAAATGAGTTTATCAAATTGTCAAACTTCCTTATTACACAGAACATGTGACCCTTTGCCCTAGATCTTAATTTATTCTTCATGAGGCTCAGATTGAAGTAAATAATTCCAACACCTTTCCTTCAGGTAATTGGACTACTACTTCCGACTAGAGATGTGAACCAGTCCTCAAACATCAAGGCAATCCATTCACATATTAATCAATCGGATATAAATAATGATATTTGGAAACATTTTGATCCCACGAGCAATGTTTGCAAGTTTTGTGGCTCGCCATACATGGGGGGACATGCCCACACTCCAGGAACTGCATCCACACACATAACTGTTAGCATGTAAATACCTCTGTTGCAGGAAGAGACCAGATTTACTGAAAAACAGAAATTGTATAGAGCTCTACATCGATTCATTCATCTGTGATCACAAGGTTCATATTTTATATAAAATAAGGCTAGACCCTAAATAGCTGCAGGAACCAGTAGGCCATTACTTGGTTTTTGGTTTAGGAATTCGAAATTACAGTTTACTTTCAATGGTTAGGTTTGATAAAAACATGCCTAGGGTTTTTTAAATGGAATCTAATTGTGCATGGGTGGACGTTCAGCCATTTCACTTTTAAGGGCAGTGTGAACCTTGAGTTCCGAGTATCTATTTTTTGGTTGTAACTTTGCAAATAGTGGATTATTGTGTGTAAAAGTAACATTTCTAGAAAGAAAATTGGACGAGAACCCGATGATGGAATCAGATTACTGTAAAACGTTAGCGATTTTTGAGAAAAATACTAAAAAAAAAACACGATTTTGCCCCACAATTTTCAGACGAATAAACAAAAAACAATTTGGAATTTTCATGATTTCTTATGTATTTTTTTGTTTTAGAAGAAACAAGACAAATTTGTCTAGGGACAGGTTTTTTCATTTTTTCAAAAATAGAGCTCCCTACTTTTAAATAAAGGAAAAAAATGTCAAAAAATTGTGTTGATTTTTTACTTTTCTTTTCCAAAATTTGAGTATATATTGGAGAATATCTGTGAGTTAGAAAGCGAAAAATGAAAAAATTGAGAAAAACAGTCCCGAGAGAAGACCGATTGCTATCGTAGAAAGTTTAAACCTTACCTTTTACTTCGGTATTTTTGGAGTTATCTTGTCTGAAAATTTGCCAAATTTTGCAAAATTGAACATTGAGAAATCTGTTGTTTTAGTAAAAAAAGTGACTTTCACGAAATTTAAAGCTGTCTCTTTCTCAATAACTTATCTTTGAACATCAAAATTGAGTAGTTGGGCAAGTGATGAAAATACATCTTTATGCTTATTGAATCAAACATATTTTGTCTCTAACTCCAGAAATTAGAAGAAATGGAAATTTCATCTGGTCTAATTTAGCGCTTTGTTACTTTTCAAATATGTATTTGTTCTCCAAGATGCGTCGCGCAAAAGTACATTAAACATGCGCACGCGTCATTACGCAGCCAAAAATTCACGCGCGACGCGATGGTGCGCCTTGCGCCTGACGGCGTGAAATGTGCTTAAATTCCCGCCGTTTAGACCAAGCGGTTTTTGTGACTTTAAATGGTCAAATAGCTGTTTTAAATCGGAAAAATACAGCTCAGGATTGTCTGCAGTGGGATAACCTTTGTTGGTAACTATAGAAACAGTTTGTTGTTTAAAATGGTGCAAAATCAGAAATTCGTGTAAAAACAAAAGCACAGGGTTGACACTGCACTTAAGTGAGCTCATAATGCCCAATCCATAACTCTAACCATAATCTTAACCCTATTATCCCCACCTAATCCTCCACTTAACCTAATTCCTAACCCTAACTGCATAAAATCAAATGCAAGCTTTAGTTTTAAGAAAAAGCAGAACTAAACCCTTTTTGTCACGATTTATTTCAGAGCAATGGGACTCCTACCTAAATATTTATGCATAACCATATCCATACCAGCAGGCATTGGTCAGGTTTCAACTCACACTCACGTAATGTTGAAGCTTTACTTCTTCCTATGAACACATTTACTTTTCCAAATTTTGCCAGCCAGTCTCAATGTTCCAATTCCATGACTTTTCCATGCCTGTTCCAGCCCAAATAGCAGGATTCCAAATTGATCCGAACCCGAATTAATCTGCTACCATCACAGAAACAGCCTTAAAACCAAAACATCTCCCTTCCTTTACCGTGCAACTAGAGATTTTGAGGCACCCAAATCTTGGTCATAATAGTAAAAATTTATATAGACTATACACCCAAATAATTTCTTACCTGTATTTGCCTACAGAATTCCTTGAAAAGAAAGAAAAATTGTGATTCTGATTTGCTTATAAAACATTGCTTAATTCCCGTATTTGCTCTATGCAAAATTAGAATTTCTCAATTTTTGTACCAAGAAACATTTCTCGGCTTAAAACTTCAGATGGGGTATTTTTGATGGAAATCTTCACATCAGGGCAAAATCAGTACTTTCGATTTTTTAAGGACACGCTGACGCAAATCTCTCGTTGCACCTTTAAATCTCCCTCTTCTGTCTTCTGGAAATTTTTCTGACCAAACTCTAACTGACAACTAGAGCCTATTTAAAATTCCGTAACTCTTACCGACTTTCAGATAATATTTCAAACTTTTCTCTGTAGACTTAAGGTCCATGGAGACGGCTGGGTAGACATCTCTTAATTTCTTACATTTTCGTACTTCCAACAGTATCCTTATCATATCGCAACACAAGATTTTTAAAAAGGAACTCGGGAAAGTGTTAAATTCAAGGATAAATATACCAAACTGCAGGGCCTTCTCCTGTTGTCCGCGAAGGCGTATCAAGATGCTGGAGTTGGATTTGCCCCGTTTAATGACGTCAGAGTAACAAGTTGTAAACATAGCTCACACGTGGGCTAATCGCACCGCACACTCCAGATATCCTTGTCGGTTTTCTTTGTCTGGGAACTTAAAGCTATTCTGTTCTGATTCTCTTGTCGGTATACGTCGCCGCTGGTGCACCCGGCGACAATACAGCGCATTATATCGTACTTTTAAGGCACCAAATCAAGAAAAATTATGCCATATGATACCACACGGACGACGCATTATCCCGAGACTTCAACCGTTAAAAAGAAAACTGGGCCACGCGCACGGCCGTGTCCACGATTACGATCATGACGCGTATCGCGTACGCGTATTTGTTACTCGGACGTCACTTCTGGGTCACTCTTGCCAGCGCGATAATCCTTTTCATTGGACTTCCTTTGAAAGCTTGTCCAAAAACATTGATATTATTCCCAACTTTTTTCCAAATATACGTTCTCATTACTGCTTCATGTAGATTTTACATTGATACCATACATACTATGAATGGCAACCATTTTTTGGTGGTATTATAAGTATGTTTAAGCATTTCCATGGACCTTAACCTCAATTTTGATTGGGATTCTACTGCTGTATGATGTAATAGCCAATCATAGATAAGGTAAGAAATGCTTCAAGGTGATCAATGACCAATCAAAGAAAAAGAATATGCAAGTCCTCATGGCTTTACCATGACCAACAAATACCCTGAAATAGACACTGAAACTGAAGTTCAAATTTGGAACCAAAAAACACTTTTTTACAGAGACATGAGGACATTTCTCAGAAAGAAGCGCCCCCAATTTTTTGTCGAACCCAGGTTTTGTTGGCATATTTGGAATGCGTACCATGTATTAGCTCACCCTGAATGTGAATAAGCCGAATACACCGTCTTTATGTAATCGAGGATGATTTAGTAATTTTCTGTCGTGCAACAACAGAATTCAAAGCATGGTTTTCTTAGGGACGAGTACGATAGCAGGCAAGTTCAAAACAGGTTTCGGTTTTCTTTTGTACCCGTTTGTTCGATAAACCTTTCAAACTTCTCCTTTAGGTGGTCTACAACCGATCAATTGTCTATTTTGAGAGAATTTGTATCCTCAAAACCAGTTCCTCCTGTCCAGCTTTAAGTTCTTTAAAAGAATAATCCAATAAAATGATAATGGTATATCATTCTAACATAAATCTATCACCGCTAATCAATGTACGTGCATTTCACAAACAATCAATCTACATCCTGAAATACGTAAACAGTCAATCTCATTGCCGATAACCCATAACAACATGATCTGGTCACATTTTGTGGACAATATTCCCGGAAGCAAACACAGAGGACTGAAGAGAGATGTATTTAATCACCTGAAAACATCAATCAAGCAATTAATTGTGGAAGCCTGGAAGTTTTCACCAACACCCCATCTGTTGTCAGCATATGGCACAGCCCTCAACTTAAAGTGGCATTTCTTGATTCCCCACAGCCTCGTCCCCAACTTGCCTACAAAATTGACATTTTATATCAGCTGAACCGTTGGCCCTATAGTATGTGTGCCTAATCTTACTGCAAATTCCATCTACTTGGAAGAAATTCTTAATTTTTTATTTTCGTCCACAAATGGACAGAAATTACACCAGTGGCCTATAAAGGACTTTGATACAAGCATTTGCTCTTACCAGGGCTGAAAAAATGCTAAATTTCCCGGGAACACATCAAAATTTCCCTCTCAAGATTGCAAAATTTCTCTTCAATTATTATGTATTTCTTTATTTACAAGACAAAATTTCCCTCTATATAGTAAGATTCCCGGTAACCAGGGTCCACCGTTCCCGCTCTTTTCCCGTGGCTTGCTCTTCACATCAAAAGGCGCCGTCAGAATCAACTTAAAAAAAAAAAAAAAAAAAAAAAGAAAAAAAAAAAACCAATTTTTTTTCAAGGTAACATCTTCTGGGATATCTTGTGAACCATAAACACAAATAGGATATTATAAATCTTATCACAAAATGCACCTTTAAATTAACAGTTTATGTATGTTCCAACTATCTTTCATGGTTCCTGCTCAATTCTTAAATACTAATTTATGAATTATAGCCGGGTTATCACATGGACTAACCCCCAAAATCAAATATATATATATATTCTGCCATTCTGTCAATCTTTGAATGACTAGTGATCTGAGCAAGTATTTTAAGATTTTATGGTATTCTGGCCAATCATGAACAATAGCAAAATACCATCGTATTTGGTCATCTTCTAAAATTTGAAAACAATTCTTAAACAATCTCATCTGATAGATTTTGTACTTGGTTTTGGCCTATAAATGCAACACTGGCACTTCATAAATTTTTTTTTAAATTTACCCCTTGGGTACTACCACATAACACAATCTGTCCGATTGGCTCATTACCGGACACACATGAATATCCCTCAGAGTAACCAATCCAACAGTGCTTCTATATCTCTTGTGTAAACCATATCACTCTTCTTACAGTATCCCTGGAATTTGCTCAAAGCATGAGATTTCCTCCAGTAACCAATCAAAATAGTGCTTAGATGTCGATATACAGGCAGGTAGCGTCATTGTACTTAAGAAAAAATTTGCATGTCTAAACACTGTTTCATCACAGAATTCCACTTGGACCTCCTTTAAATACTTCCTGAAAGTACAGTAAATTATGTTTGCTTGTTTGTTATTTTTGTGCCTTCACTGGCACCAAACTAGGCATCAAATTTAAAAACTTGAAAATTGACCCATAAGCAGCATGGTTCGATTGAGTGAAACAGGCAACTTATAACACCAATAAAATGCTTAGTACTGCAAAAATCATTAAAAATCCATACCTGTAAAAGATTCCAACATATCTTGCCAAAATTTTGCTTAGAGGTTCCAAAAAGGTTTGGAGATTGTTTTTTGGCAGCTACACCAATATGTATACCTGTGCAGATCTAAAATGGATTTGGGCTATTCCAAATGAATCTCATACCCCCTATGGAAGGATAGCCATTCTATTCTGATGATATTCACTATTCCCTAGGAAGGCATATCACTCATTCCCATTGTTTTTTTCCCCACAGGGGTTATTTTTTTTTTTTTTTTTTTTTTTTTTTTTTTTTTTTTTTTTTTAATTCATCGGGGAATGCCCTTGTAGACAGATTATGTCATTAAAAAATAAGCTATTGAACAATGTGAAGAGTGGCAATGTTATGCCTACATAACTACATGAGTATTGCAAAGGAAGGCTCAAAATTCATTGAAAATGTAAAAGCAGCGTAACCACAAAGCAATTACATTTTTAAAGCACATTCTGAAATGAGTAATCTTCAGTATTGGACTATGTCAGTGGCAATAACCAGAGGGGTGGGGCAGCGGGGAAGCTTCCCCTTGTGGGGAACCTTCCCCCTGAAAAAGGAGTGATTTTCTGCCACATTCACCAATTTACAAAAAAAAAACATAGGCCTTACTATTCTAAACAACTTGTCATATATGCTCCCCAAAAAAATATATATGTGCCCCACAAAAATATATAGTGCCCCCCACCTTCCCCTTTTCCCCCCTGAAAAAAAAAAGCTGGTTACGCCCACTGGGCTTTGTCATTGGAAACTGACAATCCTCTGGTATGATACAATTTAATTTGGTTACCCATCACAGTGTTGGCCTTTACCTTGTCCCTCATTTACCATGTCTTTAATTATCACTATCAGAAAATATAACCTTATCTAAATCTGACCACAACCCTAAACCCTAACAACAATTGCTATCCTAACCCACACCTAACCACAACCTATAACCTCAAAACATGATCCTACCACAAGTCCAGGAGCAGCGCCAGGGGTGCTCCCCCGAGAGTTTCAAAATTCAGGGGTTTTAAACAATATATTGCTTAAAAATTAAGGCTTTTAACCTATATGAGTTCATTTTGTAATGTTTCACACCCCTATGAGGTTTCGCCCCTCCTATGATTTTAACCCTGATGGCGCCGCTCCTGCTTTAAACCCCTTACTCTAATCTCAACAAAATACTTTAACCCCCTGAGGTCTACCGGCCGATTTGATTGGTTATACATTGGCTAGATACACCAAATAACCCAATCAGAAACGTGGTAAGAAAACTTTAAATGTTTGTACAGATACATGGCAAGTCTATTTTGATTGGTTACTCAAAAGTTATATCCAGATATATCATGTAATGAGCCAATCAGAGATACTGTAAGAAAGGTGGTAGACCTCAGGGGGTTAAATTCAAGACTAACAGATGGAAGTTATGGTTTTCACTGCTATCATACACAATCAACTCCAAACTAGAAAAACAAGCCCTGAAATTATTCACATGCAGTAATACCAATAAAAGGGGCAAATTGGTACAACAACCTGTGTAAAATTTTGCTCAGTTTGGTCCCACGCTGTTACTTTCTAGAGGGCATATTCTTGTTCTACCCATCACAAAGGACATGTCAAAACCCAAAACACAGCTCTCCCATTCTAAGCAACACATTTCCACATTAACAGCGAGACAAAATTACCAAGTTATAGATAATGTTACACATCTACATAGTTAGGGTGGTGTTAGTTCCTGTTTCAGAGAAATCAAAAGGTGACAACAATGTGTGTACCAAGAAGTGACCTGCACACCACGGAAGGAGGAGATGCACGGCACTGGTTGCTATGGGGTGGAAAATGGCGGCTCCCTGTCACACCAGGCAGTAGTCACACTGTGAGCACTTTTTTGATGCTCAAAGGTGGCCCATTTGGGCGGTATAGTGCAATGTTAACAACATTGGAGGTACAACAAGCATAAAATATACAATGTGCAATATGTATATAAACAGACTTCTCTCTACTGGCAGGGCAACCCACACATGCTGCAAAGGGGTTTTGTCTGCAGAATTAGGCAGTCTTGAAATATGTGACTAATCCGCATCCAGACACAATACTTTTTTATGCAAAATTGCAGGCATATCCACAGTATGTTATCTAAAATGTACTGCTTAAATAAAGTATTAAGGATACTCATTACACAAGTGTTCCCCGAGCATAAATGAAAAACAATACTCACTGCATGCATTGTACAATTCAAAGGCTTTCTACTACAACTGTGAGACGTAATGTAGCAGAGCTTCTCTTTGGAGAAAATGCCACACAACAATGTTCAGGGATCATTGAGTATAACATGTATCCTTAAGAACTATACTAGATTTCATATATTACAGATTTCATGTCAAAGGTTATAACAGCTCACTGAAAAGTAGAGAGTAATTTGTCACAAGGCACAAAAGATCTGTACACATTAAAATATTTTGCGTTTCATAAACATACTACTAAAATGGATCTTTGACAAGTTTCTCAGGACAAAAGGAAACGCATGCTGTTAGGAATCAATTTCCAAACCAATCTGAAGAGAGTCTGTATATTTTCAACTGACACGACTGTGCCTACTTCTTGTTTCGTCACTCCTTACCGTAAGTTTTGATCGAACCAAGAAGTGGGCAAGGTTAAATTCAAATATATAAAATACACAACTATGTACAACTATACACAAAAATGAACACAGGAGACACAGTATTCCACAATGCACATCTGGTGGTAAAAAAGGTCAGGGGTTGAGGGGTCAAGGGTCAAACCCTCATGTGATGATTACATGGTGATGAAGTAAGGTAGGCAGGGTGTGTGTTTGCATGGTACTGGACAATTTCAAATAAAATTGTGATCATGCATTTATAAATGGCTTTATACTTGAATGATAACAGAAACAAGGTGGTTCTTGAACCACTGGTCTCCCTGCTTTTGCATTCAACTGGAACATTTGAACTCAACCAAAATATGACCTTTGACCTCTGCAGGCAAACTGCAACATGAGCACTAGATGCATAATACCTTCTTATATCTTTGATCCAATTTGGTTTAGAATTGGACCTATCCTGTTGAAATGACAGCAATTTGAAGAACTTTAACCAAAATGGCACACAAACACACACATATGTACAGAAATAGTAATTTCAGCTCTTCTGACACATTAAGGCGAGACAAAAGAAATTTTACATTTTTTTAAATCTAATTTTCAATGAGCAGAATTTGTTCAGTTTATAACCACTGTGTAGTTCCCAGCTGACCGTACGGACACAACCTTACTGCTCCAATCACAAGCCTTTAAATGGCGAACGCCCACAAGTGGCTGCCATCTTTTGTCCGTACATGGATGCGCATTTGGGAGGTTTACGTAAACCTTTGGAAATGCAGATTCTTGTCATTAGCTTCATGCAGTGCTTGCATCAACATAATTCAGCGTTTTCTGGTGTAAGCTTTGTTAATGTTCATGATAAAACAAGTGCAAGTCACTGCTAGCTGCACATTCCCAGCCCAAAAAAACGACGATATTCCTCAATGGACTCCTTAATAGTTTCTGTTTCATCGCTGACATCAATCATCAGCAGAAGTGAATTTATAATCTGATGATAATTAAACATGTGATAAATTCAAAAATCACCAATTTATTGGTTAAGACCCAGGCTGGCGATCAGTCATTTGAAGATCAATTTTGGATTCTAGTGCAGCCATTTTGATACAAAGGAATGTATGAACAATTATGGCATTACCTTTGCTCTAGTTCCACCAAGTGATCACTTAGGGAGCATTGTTTTGAAACTTGTTTAATACGTATTTATGGTATATCATAAAAATAAGGGTGAACATGCAATATAATTGCCTGCAAAGTTGCCAAAATCCTTTAAAAATACAAATTAAAGGTGCAACAAGAGATTTTAAATAACAGGGTTACCTTAAAAATATGAAAATCTTTTTTGCACTGGTGTAAAGCTATCAAAATTTCCCCATCTGAAAGGATTAAGCTGAGAACTCTTTCTTTGGTACCAAAATTGTGAGATTTCTAATTTCCTATAGGAGCAAATACAAAATTCAGCCTATGATTTCTATTGAAATATAAGCATATACAAATCACCTTTTGTTTTCATTTGAAGTTATTTCTGTAGCCAAATAAAAGGAAGGGAATCTATTGCATGTCTAATCTATATAAAATAACTACATATCACAGAAAATATGGAAGACTTGAAATCTCTTGTTGCACCTTTAAAGCTGACCCATCAAAGGGCATATTGAATTCAACTAGATGAAGTTGACCAGCCTTGGTATTATCAATGCAGTATTTAACAGCATTGTTTAGTCATCCGTAAATATTGACCTTTTCAAAAGACCCAGTGACCCCAAGCATGTAATGCATGTTCGAAAGGCTATGATCACCAGACATCTCAGCCACAACTTAGCCGCAGACATCAATAGTGCCAATGAAGCATGGCCCCACTGTGACTGTTAATGATACTGTGCCTTGGAACTACCATTTGGATTCCATCAGACTGTAGGATAGTTTGCCCAAGATGGAGGCCTTTAACTTGCTGTTTTTGATGGCTAGGCATACGAAATGGCTGATTGCACCAAATGCATGAAAATACATGTTGTGCAAAAATCATGTTCAAAAGGCAAGCATCGGTTGATGTGCCGACAAGTATGACCCCGCCATCAGCCAGGTCATTAATTTATGCCATCACATGAACTGATTTCACATATTTCCGCCATGCCCCAAAAAGCAGCTGCTGTGACCTGATTTCAAACATACAAATAGCACAGCAGCTGTTGCGTAGCCTACATTTCAGCAATTGATCTACAAATGATTAATCATGGACTCAATTATGAGGAGGAAAAAAGATCTCATTACTACTCAGCCACAGACACCAGTAGTGCATTAGCAATGCAGTGGAGCAATATGATTGTACCCGTAATCAGGTCTGGTTATTGTATTAATGTGAGAAACCCCATCACCTATTAGATAGTGTAAGCATCTGAACATGGTCGTGATTTGTGATCAACTGTTGCAGGGGATGTTGATGTGGTTGTCAATATACCATGCACAGTTCTTCGTCTACGATGGGAGGGGGACTGCGATCTCCTATCCGGAAAAATGTAGGGTCATTTCACTATTGAATCCCCCAAATATCAACCAATCTTTCATTTGACAGTGTTTATTCTTTCTGCAACAGTCCTAAGTCTAAGAACTCTATATATCGTTCAACATCTTCAAAGTAATTTCCCAGACTTTCCCACAGTTTCCAAGAAACTGGGCTGCACTATAGCAAGATGGACCAGTATATCTTGAGATAAGCTTATTCAGGACCCTTCCTCTACTAATCCACCTGCCCCCCTCCCATACCAAAATGTCAAGGCTACTCCTTATAATGCATTCTTTCTTGTTCAGAATGGGGTTGTAAATTTAATGACATATCAATGAAAAAAAGCACTACAAAATATTGAAATGCTCAAGCAAAAAACAAAATAATAAAATACATAGAAATTTCATTCAGATATACTCCCTGGAACAAAAATTTCTAATAATTAACAAAATGTTACAACAAAAAACAGTCTCCCATTTGCATTTGAGTTGGGTTTTCTAATTTGTTACACACCATGTGCATTGTAGTATAAGCTGTGCATGACAACACAATGTTAGTCAACCAGGGACCACCTCCACATGTGAACTCATTGATAATGATTGTGAGCTGTGGAGATGATCCCTTATCAGGTAAGGAATTGGGTTAGTTCAGTACAGGGCCTAGTAGGTTCTGTCTCGTCTTCACAATTTCAAATCCACCCCTTTCCCAATTTGTACAACTGATGTCATGAACTTGGAGTATCCACTTGTAAATCCGATTTGAATGGTCACAGACATGGCCTTTGCAGAATCTCCTGTTCACTCCAGGTGAGTTCATACCTTCAATGGCACACATCATAGGGTGTTTTGAATCAATCCCATGATGCATAGCAATGTGCCTATACTGTACTGTACTAAATACATGTCAGTACTTAGGGGTAAAAAGTGTTCCAAAAGTTTTAAAGAACCACAAGAAATTTCATAATCATGCAAAAAATTCCCTAAGTACTAACGATTTGTGGGCTAAAATGAGCGTTAAAATCAGATTTTGTATGAGTCAAGAATAGGATTTTTATGTGATCACATGACCCTATTGAGGTGAAATTTCCCAAAACTGGTGCATTGTGGGATTGACTCTAAACACCCTCTGGTCACACATGAACTACAGAGATGCTTGCAGGTCACTCACTTGGCCCAAGTACCTTGTTATCAGCCAAGATGCATTTCACGATACGCGCAAACTGTCTACAGGTTTGACATCAGTTGCTTCCAAAAAGGCTACCCACCGATCAAACGTGATGTATCCATTTGAGATTTGGCTGTAAGTTGATGCAAGACACAATTGAGTCTCCTGCGGAGGCCATTTTCAAAAGTCTGACCCTTATGAAACTTTAGCCGAAGTTGTGCTCAGAATCAAGATTGGGCGATTTTGTCATCTACCCAGAAATTCTGCAGACAAATTGTAGGAAATGGAGCTAGGCAGGGAACAAAATCACAAAACTTTAGCTTGGCATGTGTCTTTGCAATTATTTTTAGTTTTGGATATGGTGGGTTAAGATGACTTATTTTCTCAACCTCGTATGTTTTACTGCAAGTGTCAGCTGATATACCAAACATCGCAGAGATTAGAGCATCCCGAAGTTGTCAAATGTTTTTCTTACAAAATCTGCTTTCATGCCATGTCACTGTTTATGTTCTTTAGATATTCAAACAACTCAGCATGATCTATTAAGTGGGAACATTTGAGCTTAAGTTTGATCATCTTCCACCGACTTGCACTGAATTAGTTACTTCAATGCATTTTACACCTGGAGTTCAAAGAAGGTTATTAATCCTGAACACAACATTTACCAGAAGTTTCATATGTTTAGACAGTCAAAACAGACTCCTCACCAGAACGATTTCATTCTACTGTTTACAGACCTAAACAAATATTGTGTAAACAATGAGACATTTTGTACACCACAAAGCCCTGTACGTAGAAACTATTTAGCTATCATGATCTCAGTAGAACAATTTCAATTCAAGAGAAACACACACACAGAATGGCCTCAACAAGCAAAAAGGGCAGGTCTTGAATTAGTTTCCCATAACAGTACATCATTTTGCCATACCTTGGTTAAATTTGTTCATAAGCCTCACACAGAAGAAAAAATCATGCAATCTGGAAGGGTATTGAAAAAGAATGCTCCTTTTGACTTGATTTTGCTTAACACTGCAAGCCAAACCAAGGCAGAAAGATGAATCTTGTTCTTATTTCTGCACACAAAATATTAACATCCTTTCAGGAAATTGAAACAAGAATGCTGCTTTTGACTTGATTTTGCTTTACACTGCAAACCAAGCCAAGGTATAAAGATCAATCTTGTTCTTATTTCTTTTCAAGTTACCCACGGCCAAAAAAAAATAAAACTTCTTACAGCATCACCTTTTCCCTATGTGAGGGTTAAGGATGGAGTTACAAAAATAACATGGCAAAATGATATATGCTGTGAGTAAACTACATAGGAGATACACCCTTTTGCAATATAATGGCCAAAGAAGTACTAGGGAAGTGCTTCAAAACACTAAAGTCAACCAGCAGAGATAAGCAGCTAGACTAGAGATCTTTTGTTATAATTAGGAGGATAGACAGCAAGCGCGGATCCAGGGAAGGGGCGGAGGGTAATTCTGCAAATTCTTGCAAAATCAGCCCATTTTGGACAAGTTACAGCCTTTCAGCCCCCGGTAATTTTGATGTTTTTCAAATCCTGGATCCGCCCCTGGACAGACAGGATTTGGCCTATTTTTTCTATAGATTTGCTCAATGTGCTTTTAGGTACAGTGGAGGTATGAATCTTTAGGGAAATTCATAACAGAGTATTTTTCACCTTTTTGCATGTTTTGTGAATGATCAGTTAAAGCAGTAACAGCACTTTTTCTGAAGAGTGCCCCCATTTTCCAATTTTGTTTTTAAAGATTTTTACATTGGTAACTGGCTAGTAAACTATACTTGTGAATGGAATAACTCAAACAAGTCTATGCATTAATAAAGAATGAATTTTGCAATTATGATAATATCACAAACCATTAATTCGGTGACTGCTGAAAAGGTCCTTTCCAATATGACACAACCAGGAAATAGCAATATGTATGTGTCTACGCTCATCCATTAGTTGGTCCATTCAGGTTAGGGGCATTTTCGTGAGGTGGCACTATTTTCACAACAGAGGGACAGAAATTTGGAATTTCCAGTTCTGCCTTTAATTACAATCAGAGATCCCAAATCTAATTACAAAATTGCTTCTTTTATGACAAATACACACTTTTGAGCAGAACCATGGAATTTACAGGTATCATTTACAAGACAGTTACCAACACAACTGCAAAAATCTCAACAGGGTGCTATTCAAAAATGTGCTGTTATTGCTTTAAGCAAAAAAATGTTCATTTGTCATAGTCTACCAAAACTATTAAACTATTGCAGTTGGTAGGTCAGCTTTTTTCTCCTTAGGAAATTATCAAATGTTGAACTTAGGGTTTTTTTCTCTTGTGAATGAAACAGGTAGATTGTGTGATTTGGAATGCATTTTCTCATTAATTTTATTAAGCTACCAAAATCTTCTAAATTTGGGTGTTTATTACAGATCCAAAGGGGTTCCCCTCCCCCTTCTTTGTCAAATATTTTTGGGTTGGTCAAATAATTCTTTTTAAGCCTTACAATCCTAAATAAGCAAGATTTAAACCCTTCACATGTTTTAGACAATAACTTTCCATTCACAAAAATTACAAATATAAAAAATCCTCAAAGATGTCCTACAAAATTCACATACAACTAACTGAAGTTTTGGAGTTACTCCCAAAATTGTGTAAAACTATAGCAAAAGACTAGAAACACATGTCTGCCCAAAACAAGACAACCTGGTCTAATTGCAACAAGCTACTGATTGACTAGAATCAATGTGTGCATGGATCTCATACCCAGACATCACTCTGGTTTCAGTGTATCAGTGCATGTTAGTCTGTGAACTGTGACTTCTGACTATGAGGTTATGATAGCTAATAGCGATAGGCCAGGAGAGGTTAAGCATACCCAAGGCTCTTGCAGACATGGCAGAAGAAAGGTCAAGCACATTTTGATACGTAGGTTTGTCCTCTGGCGCTAGGCTCACAGTAGAATGAAGCGATAGGCTGGGAACTACAGATGAGGGCGCTGTACTCGTATGTGAGGAAATGGATGCAAAGTCGGGTTTGTTCTGATACACAGGACTGGCGGACCGATCCCCGCCGCTTGCAGCAGAGTCCCCGGTTACTACAGAGTCCATAAATGGGGGTAGAAAAATGCTACTTATTTCATCAAAACTATGCCCCGTGGACACCTGACTTTGTGCGTTTGTTAAGCTCTGTTCTATGAAGAGTTCGTTAGTGTCGCTTAAGGAGCGGCGGAAGGGGTTTGTTTTGGCGAGAGATTGGTCACGGGAAAGGCACTCCATGTTAATGCCCGTTACAGACTGAGCTTCGCTTAGTCTGTCGTAAAGTGGATTAAAGTGCCCTTTGGGTTTGTCTGACGACGTTGTCGTGGTTGTAGTACTTGTGAGTTTCTGACCTTGGGATGTGGGGGCGCTGCTCTGTGTTGCATTTGTTGGCGGCGGTCTGCCCCTGGGTGCTGTCTGTGGTGGGGGAGGCCGGTCATATGTAGCCCCTGGCGAGTTGTCTCCATCTGAAATAGTGTGAAGAAAATGGGATGGCTATAAGCTCCCCTAGGAATCTCCACTGGGCATGCTCAGTAACTATTTTTTTTTATTTCAAAAATCTCTTCTGCATTTATTTTTGTGTCCTGTGACAAGGAGACTATATTGAAGTTAAAGTGGTCAAACAAAATTTATTTTCTGAAAGAAGAAGCGGTTTTGGTTGCTGGACTTGGAAAATAAGTTTTTTTGGAGTCAGATATTTTTGCTTAAACCCATGTTTTAGGTGATGCCTTTGTAAAATAAAGGTAACCGAAGGGTCTAGACTGTTGAAGTAATCTTGGTTTTAGTCTAAGATGGTCAAGTTTCCAATGATGAGATTTTCTCAATTATTTCACAAGCGCTTAGATACTAAAAGCATGCAGCATGTTTAGGCTTTCCCAAAAATATTAGGAATATCAAACCATTGAAATCATGGGATGCCCCTACCATACACTTTTGGACTTGCAAAAAAGAAGTAGCTTACAAGAAATTGAGATTTCTGTTAAGAAAAACCTCATGCTGTTTATTGATAGGATGCACCACCACAGCATTTAGAAATTGTAAAAAATACTTTTAAAGGATAATGTTGTTATTTGTGATAGCCAAGTGAGATCAAGCATCTATGCAAATGTTACTGTGCATGCCCGGCAAAGAATTTCCCCAAAGCAATTACAGTTAACAAAATTATATAGAGTTCGATGGTCAGTTGTGTTGAATATACGAATATTACAAGAGCTAAATTAGCAATTGTTTCTATAAGGGTATACAAGGGTTTTGAAGGATGCTTGTACACCTATTTAACACTCTTCCATTATGCACTATACCAAAAAGTTATTATGTGATATGTTCTTAGTTTTGTTTAGCATTAACCATCAACATTTTTCTGCAAAATGGTAGGTCTGTTTGATGTTTTACCACAGACAGAAATGGAATGCTACTCATGTTTTTTTTTTTTTTTTTTTTCCTGGGTGCTGTCTGTGGTGGGGGAGGTCGGTCATATGTAGCCCCTGGCGAGTTGTCTCCATCTGAAATAGTGTGAAGAAAATGGGATGGCTGTAAGCTCCCCTAGGAATCTCCACTGGGCATGCTCAGTAACTGTTTTTTTTTTATTTCAAAAATCTCTTCTGCATTTATTTTTAAGGAGACTATTGAAGTTTAAGTGGTCAAACAACATTTATTTTCTGAAAAAAGAAGCGGTTTTGGCTGCTGGACTTGGAAAATAAGTTTTTTGGAGTCATAAGATATTTTTTGCTTAGACCCATGTTTTAGGCGATGCCTTTGTAATGGTCAAGTTTCCAATGATGAGATTTTCTCAATTATTTCACAAGCGCTTAGATACTAAAAGCATGCAGCATGCTTAGGCTTTCCCAAAAATAATAGGATTATCAAACCATTGAAATCATGGGATGCCCCCACCATACACTTTTGGATTTGCAAAAAAGAAGTAGCTTTTTAGTACCAAGAAATTGAGATTTCTGTTAAGAAAACCTCATGCTGTTTATTGATAGGATGCACCACCACAGCATTCTAGATTGTAAAAAATACTTTTAAAGGATAATGTTGTTATTTGTGATAGCCAAGTGAGATTAAACATCTATGCAAATGTTACTGTGCATGCCCGGCAAAGAATTTCCCCAAAGCAATTACAGTTAACAAAATTATATAGAGTTCGATGGTCAGTTGTGTTGAATATACGAATATTACAAGAGCTAAATTAGCAATTGTTTCTATAAGGGTATACAAGGGTTTTGAAGGATGCTTGTACACCTATTTAACACTCTTCCATTATGCACTATACCAAAAAGTTATTATGTGATATGTTCTTAGTTTTGTTTAGCATTAACCATCAACATTTTTCTGCAAAATGGTAGGTCTGTTTGATGTTTTACCACAGACAGAAATGGAATGCTACTCATGCACACTCTCTTCAAAGTATTATTTTTTGTGCTGAGTGTGACATGTATCAAGATTGTCATTGCAGAATACATGATCAGCGAATATGTAGATCAATCACTAACCTAAAACCAATATTTGAGGCACAATTGCATACCAAGCAATAGCCTCTGGAATAGTGCAAGATGGGAGAATGTACAAAATGTGTCTATACTCTATCCTCATTGAAGCATGAAGTGACATCACCACTTTTAAGCATATGCATCATGCTCCCAGACAGTCCAGATAAACTACACATTGCACCTGATATGGGTTTGCATACCAACGGCAACCTTTTCAGCAACACAGTAAAGATTTGTATGTTGACAAGCTATCTCCACAGTGCACAGTGAGTTACCCCACTGACACACGACTCTCTACTAACTCAAAAAGGTTATACCTTTTGTTGGTGATGGATTAGCTTGTGTAGGTATTGTCCATTCACCAGCTGGACCTTTTATATTGATAATATTCTAGGTTCATCATACCTTCACTGTCATATACCGTACCATATTCTCCATCGGCCCCCGCTCCGGCTGTTCCCCCCTCCTCGTCATCGCTGTTCAAGTACCTTCTAGGGGGCAAGATGGGTAAGGGTGATGTTACCGCCCCATTGATCCCTTCTGTTGAGTGCTGTCTAATGTCCCCTACTCGCCTCGCTGACGGGGGTGGAGAACTGGAGGGGGAGTTGTGAGGGGAGGTTTTCCTCGGGGGTACGTTGGGCTGTGTACTGTGTGGCTTTTCCTTAGGCTTGTCTTTGTTTGGTGCGGCATAGACTGGCTCTGATGGTGTGTGACTGGCTGGAGGAGGAAGCTGTAAAATACAAGGTTGTATAGGTGTTATTCAAACATTGGTCTATTCCAGATTGATGCCATACTCCCCTGTATGAAAGACAACTGGTAATGAGTATTTTCCTCCCATATGGGAGTAATGAATCAATTTGGAATTGCCATGATGAGATCATATTCAATGCATAGGTGTAATATACACTGTATATGACAACCATGCACTGATCATGACTGACTATTCCATGGCTATTTCAAATAGACTCCCATATTAAAGGCTAACTCAGAGATTTTGAAATATAATTATTTTTATTTTAAAAATAGTCATATAGAACTAAAGATGTTTGGTTGGGATGTTATGAGCAAAAATGTGCCCCATTTTGGTCATCAAATATTAATTGTACACAGTACTCTTGGTCTTATAAAATCACATTTTATCTCTCACATCAAAGATCTAAATATAGTACATGGAATTTTACAGAGTGTTTTGAGTCAAAGTTGTCCAATCTAGATGAAAAGTTCATAAAATTCGATTAGACCATCTCCTTTTATTAATTTCAGTTTGGTAGAATTGGGTTCTCACATGAATATATCATGCAATTCATCTTATACAATGTAACACAGTAGTGCTCGGAGGATAAAGGTCCCAAATGAAGTTGACAAAATGAATATATACTTAACTTTTCCAGTTATAGTTCAAAATCATTTCAAGAAATCCAATCACTGTAGTGTTTTAAATTGCATTGATACGAGTGATGAGTGATCATTTCTGATAGAGGCTATGACACCCAACACCTGTGATAGCCAATTCTACGAAAATGTTATAAAACTACCCACACTTAGCTGGTACTATTATGTTATGTTATACCACTCTGGGCCTTTAAAAATTGACATATGTTGTTGTAAAACTGACTGAAAAAATCTTTTGTGAAAGTAGTATGTTAAGACATTTTGGGGAGATGCTGATGTCAAACATATTTTCAACTACTGTCCATTCAATTAGCTTAGACCCTAGGTTTTTAATTAATGAAATGCTTTCATGATTATTTTATTCACAAGAGTGATTAAAATTCCCGTCGGAGTCGAACTGGTGAGGCATTTGGGTGACGAATTCAACACCATATGCCCCAACACTACAAGCTGTAACACTATCCTATGCTGCATTGGTTGCGATACATTGTCGACGACATAGGCTTTTGATTTTTGTCGCCTTGTCGACAATGAAAACACTAGCCGACAACAGCCCTAGTGTCCATTCAGTATTTTCCTAGCAGAAAGCATCCAAACAGTATTACATATTGAGGGTGTAGTGCAAGTAGGCCCCATCTGCAATAGCTGCCAGGTGTTAGATTTGGCAGGTGTTAGATTTGGCAGGTGTTAGATTTGGCAGGT